>CM021102.1:759489763-759591906 GCA_007115665.2 Sequoiadendron giganteum | reverse complement strand
TCTAAATGAAGCTACATCATAAAAAGGGGAAGGTTTTGCCTCTAAAATGAAATCCCAAAATCACATAATGGCTCCATGGATTCAAGGCCAGTGTATGTCTTTGCTAAAATGATATTATAGAGCTCAGAAATATCATCATTCCCCAAATAACTCATAGAATGGGAATAATGACACATTGAGAGCGAAAAAAAAAGAAAATCCTTTTTGATCAACATGGAAGAGACCTAAATATCTCGATGCCTTGTGCCATCCCCAAAAGAAAACATAAAGGGTTTTACGACATATAGAAGAATTAAGGTACAAATAGAGGAATGAAAATGAAGATACATGTCAAATAGAATAGTACAAGGGATCACATTACACACATGCAATCAAATAAAGAACATGAAAAAGAAAACAAAGAAAAGACTAGTACGGAACATTTGATTCAACCTACAGCATTTTGTCTACATCCCAATCTTGTTCATCATATGTGGAAGGTGGACAACTAGCCAAAGGTACAACAACAAGTGTCAAACTAGGACAATCACCAATTTCAGAACATGGTGAAACACTCTTTGTAGGAGAATCATCACGATTGTTATCATTTAAGCTCTTAGAAGAGGAAATAAATAAATTTAACTCTTTACACACTTCCTCATCAATCTTTATAGTTTCATTATCATCATCCATGTTTATCACAATATAAGGTCTAATAATAATATCCATTGAAGGTTTTTTTTCTTGTTGTGTTTGAGGTTTAGGATTTTCTTGTTTAGTGGAGGTGGAGAATCATCATGCATTTCTTGAGGTAATTTTGGATTTTGATTTTGTATTTTTTTATTTTCTTCTTTTACTTGTAACAAACAAGCAATAGCATGACGTCTACACCTACTATCTCTAGCATTTTGGTTCCTTTTCATTTTATTTTCAAGTTGTGATTATGTAGGAGTGGGTTTATCAACCATAGGTTTCTCTTATTCCCCTAAGGGAGGAATAGAAGGAAGCATGGGAGGTTGTTCAACCACTTTCTCTTTATCTTTATAAACTTTTTTAATTTTATGAGGCACAACGGGGCTTATTTGGTTATCTCATGGTCTCTTATAGGAAATGGGTGGAGGATTTGCTATTTTTTGGTCTTGCTTACTTGGAAGGGATTTTGGTTCAAACATGTTTTCATCAAGGATAGGATGCTCAATCATGGATTGAGGCATATTTGTAAGGGATAACTCTTCTATGCATTTTTCCTTAAACTTTTGATAAGATTTGAAAAATAAGTCCTCACAAGGCCTAATAGGTTCCATAGGTTTGGGCCAAGAGAAATCCAATGAGAAATTCTAACGAGAAGACACTGGATTATAGCCACTATAATTCACAATAAAGATTTCATTTCCGAATGTAAACTTTAAGCATTTATGCACAACCAACGGGACAACATTCATGGAGCAAAGCCATGGATAACCTAACTTCACATGAAATTGGTATGTTGATGGGGTGATGCAAAATGAGACACGTAACATTTTCGGTCCAAATTTTAAACGAAGAGTTATCGAACCTATTGTAGAGCAAGGAAAACCATTATTTGTTTTGATCCATGCTTTCGGCTTTTCATAAGTGTCTTGATAAAGCTCATGCACAAATAAGAATTCTTCAGTGATCACATTCTCTACACAAATGGGATCAATTAATATCCCATTAGTAGGCTTTTCATTGATTCTTCCACCAATGTAAAGAGGACCATCGAGTGCATGTTTAATTATGTCATTTTGTGAGAAAGCAATGTCAAGCGACATTTTAGTTAGGCCCTTATGAGGATGAATTTCAATGAAGTTTACAGAAATGATTTTTAGTGTTGTTCTCTTTATTTCTTATGTGTTGTTGCATGATGTGATTTAGGCTAACACCATTTCTATTCCTTGTTTATTTTATAATTAATTCTCTTATGTTTTGTATCATAGGAACAACATCAATGATGATGGGTTCAGAACTTACAAAGTTTCACAATTTTTGTAACTCTTCATCCATTCTTCTAAGGTTCTCATGAGGTAAATTAGAAATAATTACATCAACATTAGTCACATTACATGTAGGTAGGGAATTCATAGGAAATTAAGTGTTAAGGGTATGATCCATAGTCGGTTCACTAGTGTCAAAACTATGAGTGAAATATTTAGAAAACCCAAGATCCATAGCAAATGGTGTATCCTGGGACGACATGAGTATTGAACTATGTATCATGACATTATTGGAAATAATACACCAAGTTGTGAAGCTCATATAAGTTTCACAAACCCAAGGTGCACCAAAAATGAATAAGAGGTAAAATGCAATGAAATATCCTAGAATGTAAAGTGCAATGCAAGAAATTTTCATATTTAAAGTAAGATAACTTTCTAATCATGATATGTAAAATCTTGAAAATGATGTATTTTAGATTCAATTTTTAATTCAAACAATGCATTGAATTTGACAAATTATGCTTAATATGAACAATTTCAGATAATAGAAATTTAGAAAATTGAAACAACAGACTAAATACAAAAACATAGAAGGTAGAATAAGTGATTTTAATACTCAAAATTTTAGGAAAAGCTTTGATCAGGGACTCATTTTCCCATGGGAGAATGGGTCTCACTTCAAGGTTTTAAAAAATTAATTTGAAAGTTTCTAAGATGATTTGTATGGTTTTCAGATTTTTGTAAAATGAGGTCTAAATGCAAGTGCAAAATAGTGCTAAATGACTAGAAAAAAGACCTAATTTAAGATGCAATTTTGATTCAATTTTCAGATGTAAATGAATTATTATGCAATGCTATGTAAACACTATGCAAAATTACAGATATTTTTTAATTTTCCAAATTTTAAAGGTTGCAAAAATGTAAACCTAAAACCTTAAACACGATGCAAACTAATGTAAGTAAGAAACCCTTAATGAGATGCAAATCAATGCAATGCAGTGAAAATGAATCCAAAACCTAGATTTAGGGCTGAAAATGGACTCCAAATCAACAAGATATGATGCTTGAAAGTCAGGCTCACGAAAATGAAATGAAGAAAAATAGGGTTTTGGGGGGAATGTGAAATATGATGTGATATTAAGAGACCTATTTGCCTCTATTTCATTACGAAATTAGATCCACACAATGGAATGATTATCAACCCTTAGGTGAATCAAGTCAAAGTGAGAATCTTCATATTTCCTTATGACTGAAGGATGGGGGTCAAGGTCAAACAATACTTTGGGAAGAAAAACTAAAAATAGAAAATCAACACCAAAATATAATCTAACACTTGAAACTTGAAGATTAAGCTCAATATTTTCAAAACCAAAAAATGAGATGCAGATTTGAAAAGGGTAGAAACATGTGTACTAGTCACCAAAATTTCTTTTCAAAATTTGATCTGAGACTCATTCGCCAATGGGCGAATGGGTCCAAGTACAAGGATTGCAACAATCTTTCAAGAGCCTCTAGTGCAGATTTGAAGCTTTTGGTTTGTCCAAGTTTTAGAGTCAAAAATTTGTAAATCTGATTTGTAGGTTAGATTCCATGATTTGACGATAACTTTGAAAAAAATTGCAACTTTGTAAATCTTTCTCTTCAAAAGGACTTCAAGTCTTATTCAACCTAAATTTTCAATCACACACACAAGAGAGAAAAATGTTTCTTTTATGAATAGAGGTTTGCCTTGGTCAAACCCCATTTTGGTAATCAAACCTTGAATTAAAATAATGAATGAAAAAGCAAATGAAGAATGAACACAGCTATGTTACCACTCAAAAAACCCTTGAATGAAACCTTGATAATGGAGATCTTAGGAGGTCTGTAACTGGCATGAAATGGCTAAATTGGATGTGGATCTTGACATTTGAAATGACGCTTTGAATGCTTTGCTTGATCTTGAAACCTACATCAAAATATAAGCTCCAAAAACATTCTTGATGCAAGAAGACTTTGATATGATCAATAGATTTTGAATGTTGCAATAAATCTATGATATATCTACTCTTGAATTCCCTTAATTGCTCTTGAAATGCTCTAAAAGTGGTCATAAAATTCTAGGTGAAATATAGTGAAATAACCTATATTTATAGGTATGTATCCTCAATTTTCTAAAATTCAAATATCCCAAGCTGACATTGAAATATAGATTTGAAATCATTAAAATACCACCAAACTAATAATTTAAATGTAGGTCCTAAGGTTTAGGGAGGACCCATTTTCCCATGGGAGAATGGGTCTCGAGTCCATAAACTTGGAACACACATCGCTCAATGTAAAGTGTTATGTTTAGGCATCGATTATTGTCGGGTTTCCTCTTCGAAAAATATAATTAATTAGGATTATAAATGAATTAAAGGGCCAATTAACACATAATTAAGCTTCATTTAATTAAGAGTGCCCAGATAAGTGTGTAAATGTAAAGGGGTACATTTAACAACACTAAATTAAGGAACTATTAAGTCCATTTTAAATAAGGAGGGCCCAAACAAGTTAGAAAATGTAAGGGGTTACATTTTTCTACACTACAATACTCATACCTGAGCTAAGTCGCATTGATGATGAAATTGTTGCATTAATGCCAACTTCCAAAAAAATTCTTATGCTAGGAAGGATGCCTATTGTATTCATCAAATAAACAAGCAATACTATATTAAGCTCAAAAGTTCACAAATATATATAAACAAAAATTTTGAAATTTGTAAAAAAAACCTTAAATGTGTTAAAGTGTACCTATGTAAATCCAATGTCATATGAATTTGTGGTATCATGTGTACTAGATGGTGATGTGATGCTTACCTATTCAATAAAAAGTTATATTTTAAAATGTTAAACATTATTTTGTTTTGATATATTATAAAAAAATTAACCTCTGATACAGATGTAACTATACAAGTTGTTGTCGGAATGCTCGATGATGTACTACCTTCTAGTGTTCCACCTTGAAATGCATATTGTTTGCATCAGTTTAATTTAATTCTATAGTTAAAAATATATTTACATTTACAAATTTTAAGTATTTAATAGATAAAATGTTATAAATTCAAATCAACATACTTGCATTTGATTAGCATACACCTCACTCAACAACTCATATGTCATCATCGCATTATTTGATGCACCACCCTAATGACCCCCGCTACTCCGATAACATCTATACTGATAATGAGAACACACATGGGAGGTGGAACCATTTGCACCCTCTACATCACTATCTCTCCCAATGCATGCATAGATTACAACATTTTGAGCATATATGAGAGCTAGGGGAACTCGAGTTAGATGTTTGAGTGGTTTCATCATCCTGCTAGGTAAAAGGCTTGGATATTTGTGTGCCATGCTTTATAATCATGTGTTTCAAGCTAGCAACTACATGGAGAGTGTTCACCTCCATACTCACCCTGATGGCTACTAGAACCGTCACATGATAAATAAGCCTTTGTGCTAGTGTTCTTTGGTGTTCATGATTATCTACCCAATGAGCTCCTAGTCTATTTTGGGCAAAGCCTCCACCTCTACCTCGAAACTCCCTGATATAAAAATAATTGGGAATTTCATGAAGGATAAAATCATAGTATAGTTTTCTAAGAAAATAAAGTGGCACCTCATATTTATTACATGGAGGTTGGTCAAAGACCATCCACCACCTATGCCAAAAATTATTTCTTATCTCATCATAATAACACCAATGTATTTGAAACCTCTTCAAATTCAAAAGAATAGGTTCATTGGTTCTAGGATCCATAAAAAGAACACATGTTTTATTTGCTTATGTCTATCCTTTTCACTTCATCATAGGAAATTTTTATTGCATAATATTGATGAAATGAATCTCTAAAAGTTTCACACTAATCTATTTAATTTTTGATTGTGTCAACATTCATCATCATTGCTTTGAATGTTGAGGCAAGGGATAGGTGATGTTAGTTTTATGTTGAAACCCTCTTTCAAACTAATTTAGAAATTACAACTTTGTTTTGTTCTAAAAGCCTTAACAAATCCTCTTGGATTTTTCCAGGGTTTGTTGGAACGGTTGGAGGAGGTTTAAACATCCTAGGGTTTTTCTCAAGCATTTCTTCATTTAAATTTATCTATTTTTTAAATGCAAACAAAATATAAATCTAATGCACAAAAAAATAGCAGTTACCTCTTCTCGGGTGTGGCATTGTGAAGCTAGGTAGCAAACCGAAAAAGCACATTCATGTTATGTTGGGTTGAGGGAAAGAAAAATGCTACAGAAAATGTAGGCCATAGGTAAACAAAATGGATAGATTTTTTCCTTTTATAACTTTATTGAGAAAAATGCGTACACATTTTTCTTTCATAAAAATGCATATGCATTCTTCTTTCATGAAAACACACGCATTTTGTTTTCATAAAAATGTGTATGTGTTTTGCTTTCATAAAAATGTGTATGTATTTTGCTTTCATAAAAATATGTGTGTTTTTCTTTCATAAAAACACGTGCATTTTTTTTCTTCAAATAATACACTTGTGTTATGGCTCAAAAAATCCAAGCCATAACACAAGCGCATTTTTTGGATTTCTTCAAAAAATGAGTGTGTTTTGCTTGTTTTTTGGAATTTGGCCACTTTTTTGTGCCCCATCTTGGTGCACATGCCTACTACTAACTTGATAGAAAAACATTGAGAGCATGACATAAAATAATGTTATCTAGCAATGCACTTTTTTGATAATTCACATAAAAAAAAACTCAAAATCATCACAAGTTGAGTTTATAGTTATAGAATAGGTTTATAGATTACAATTTAGATCCAAAATTGTGAGGTTAACCCAACACAATGATCTATATATATGACTCTCTAGAACATCTAAGATTTCGAAGCACACCAACTTCATTGTGTCCATCAATCATTAGTCAATTTTTAATCACATAACCAATAAAGACCATATTTCATTAATTATTATGCGTGACATGATAAAGACCATATTTCATTAATTATGTGTGGCATGATTATACTTACTTCTGAATATATAATATTGATTGATCCATTCTATTTCACTCCATCTCTCTAATCAAAACAACAAAAATGTAATTCCTCCAAATAATTTATGCTCCAACATGCTTATTTGCTGGTTAACTTTGAAACCCATATTTTCCAAATATTAAGTGAATATAACTAAGAAGAATCTCTCAATTATAAATTCCCAACACAAACGATATCAAAGGCTAGTTATAAATCATCCACATGTTTAACCTAAAACTTACCTCTCAATCCTAAAGGAAGAATACAAAAGTTGGGTAAACTTAACCACGGAGATGCCTCTCAATCGCAAAAGCTAAATACAAGTCTTACTAGATTTAAGAGTAATGACGCATTCCAATCATAAAGACCAGATTCAAATCCTTACTAAATTAAACAAACTAGGCCAGATACGAATCATAAAGACCAATACGAACCATAAACACCAGATACAAATCCTCCCTCAACTCCTCCTATACTAGACACAGCCAAAGACATAGAAAGCGATCTGTTTATTCATACTATCAGACTAGCAGATCAGATAGCTATCATAAAGACAACATGCAAATCTTGATTCATCGCATCCTACTATAGACACGAACAAAGACTTAGAAAACACGATCATCAGCACTGTATGAAGAAGCTCTTCCAGCCAAAAGCGGTGCACCCGCTTGCACCGCCACTAAAGCGAGTATGTGCTACGCCTTGACAATTAACAGCATTATAAGCAGCGGAAGTCTGTCCTTGGTATACAAACTCATATCCTCCATGCAAATTGCTGCCTACGTTAGAACACCCACATTTACTGTAACGAGCAGCCTGGTTATTACACCCAGGCCCATTCCATACAGTAAAATAACTACCCACACAAGGCTTTACAAACAAGAGGCATACCAGCAATATGCCTACATAGTTCAAAACACTTGGTTTCTTCATATCTTTACAACTCAATGTAGTAGTGCATAATAATGCTTATATGTATTACTGAAGGAGTTGTGCTTTGTATTTATAGAGGAAATCTGCACTAAGAAAGACATGACCACTATTTTGTCTTCTGCTTGCTAAAAAGATAAGATCTTAATATCCAATACCGAGGCTTATAAGGATTGTCTTTTCGTTGCTTTGAAAAAGAAGAAGATAAGAAAAGGTTTGAACATCCACTAAAGGCTAAACGACAATATTTTATTCTGCTTGCATGTAAGAAATAAGTAAGATAGCATAGTAATATTAAAATCCACCGAAGGATAAACGACACTCTTTTCCTCTGCCGCCAAATTTAATACATGGTGACTGAGCACCTTGCTTGCCAAAGTCAAAAAATTTGGCTATTTGATATAATACGTAACAGATTATTCGGATATTTCAGTAAGTAAAGATTGAATGAATTTGTGTCCTCGTTTGTAATAAGTATGAAAGAGTAAAGATTAAATGAATTTTTGTCGGTGTTTGTAATATGTATGTAAGATTACTTAACGCCAAAGGCGTTCCGACTACGAGAGGAAGCGACCTGACTTGTCTGTTCAAGGTTTGAGAAGCTCATTTCGTTTTTTTTTGTTTTTTCAATGGAAATGACTCCAGGATAATCTTTATGTATTGTATATTCCAATTCAGAATATAATATATTTCAAAATTTAATATATTAAAATATACAGTGAAATATGCATCCAAAATGTTGGATAGAAATTATTCAATTCCTACAGCCAAGATAATTGATGAAGAGTTTGACTATGTATAGTGTCCAAACTAACCCAATGGTGGAGCAGCGAACGAGTGTTAGTTCACCTTAATATCATTCAAGTGTTTGAACATAGAATATTTACAACTCTAAGCTTCAATATGTTATGAGTTTAACGTTCATGCAAACCATTAACTACTATATATCCTCATCTACAATCAAAGGAAAGTGTGGGAAATATCATTAAGAGTTTTCCCTCTCCTAGCTTCATTTTGTTTCTACTTGTGTTTGTCATCAAATTTAGAGTGCATTTTAGACAATCTAACATCATTTAAACCATGTCTTCCAAATTTAGTGGTTTCCAATATTAGTGTTGGGTTATAACATATAAATTATCAATGTCTAGTATCAAAACCTAAAATTTATTCATTGTTATAATAACAAAATACTCCAAAGCAACAAGCTACAATTAGATATTATCTTTTGAGAATGTAAAGGTAGAATTTTTTATTTTATTTCTTAAATATTTTTTTATAATAATCTAATAATATTACGATGCATTACTTCACTCAATGTTGAGAATATCAAGATAGATATTATTATTTATGTTATAATATAATATTTTTGTCTACTATTAATTAGTATCAATTGAAAGGTGGGAAAAGGGGATCTAGGGCTAATGGTTAACCTAAATCACAATCTCCACCTTTGACATTAGGGGGACACAAAAATGATTAAAAAAAAATACTTGGCTACTATCCTCAAGGAAGACCAAAATAGTTGATCAAGGTTTTAGTCTCCTTTATTATTTATGAAATAAAATGATGTGATTGAATGATGTGATGTGTGTGATTGATGATGCAAACTAGGTAAAACTATGCAAGTACAAAAAATTGTCACATATTCAAAAAACAAAGAACTGGTATATAGAAATAGAAATCAAGGAAGCAAAATGTAGGAAAGATGGAACCTAGCATTCAAACTTGAGGTAAAACTAGTTGGGCAAAGGTGGGAACCCTTGTTTGAAAATGGTATTTTTCTGAGTTTTAGTGTCTACATAGAAGCACCATGATCTATAGGTGCTTCTTTGTTAAAGTTAGCTTTAGAAGTTCGTCAAACAACGAATAATCAATCTTTCCCTAATTTGATTAAAGAATTTGTTTGCATTCCTAATCTAGGGTTTCATATCTTGAGGTCCTCGATCTTCTTCATTCCTCTTTACATATGCAACCTAAAAGAAAGACAAGAGAGGAAGGATTGTGTCGTATAGGGGTTTTCTTAAGTCAAACCTCATTTTGGTGTTTCCACCTCCACAAATGACTATGATGTTTTTCATAAAGATTGATTACCCTAGGTTGGGTAGAGGCGAATGGATTAAAAGGAATGATAAAATACTATTCTACAATGTATCATTCAAATCTATATTCCTTGGTGGACTAAAGTCATTTAGAATATATCTCATATACAGAGAACTTCATAGCTTTTTGAAGATCTTGCAAATGATTAGTGTTCATAAGAATGGAAAATATAAAATATTAGGTATCTTACTATGCATGAACATGGATTTGATGATGCATTGCAAACATGATCTTGATTGATAAAGAGTTATAAAAATGTTGCTTATTCTACTCTTGAATTGCCTTGATTGATCAAATTTCCACTAAATTACTTGGATGTTCAAATAGAGAAAAAGACATATTTATATGTATTTCAACATTTTTCAAATTATTTTTTTGATAAGCTTACAAATGAATTCAAATTTGTAAACATATTGAGGTCAACAATAAAATATTAAATTTTGGGTCAAAATAGGCAATGAGGGTGCCCTAGTATAGACCTATTTTGAATTTAAGATGCTTGTTAAATAAATAATTAATATAATTTCTCGAAATTAATTTGATTTTTTGAGGACAACAATAGTACGGGTAATTAATAAGCATAATTAGGCTCAAGCACTTAGGGGTAGCCAAATAAAGTGTAAATTTATCTACAGTGGCAATTTATGATGCTCCATCAATGATGAAGCTTTATCATCATAATAAAAACTCCAAAATTATTGGTAATTTTTTTATTACATTAATATAACAAGAAGTGCATGATAAATAAAGATGAGTATGATCATGTGAAGAGAGTCAAACTATATTTCTCAAAATTTGGTAGTGTTTTTTAACTATGAAAAAGGTGTTCCCTCTATGAGAGGGAGTTGCCTAATTTTGGTGATCACTGACTAAGATTACTCCTAAAAATTTATTTCCAACTTGATTTCCCTAACAACCTTTTATTCTCATATGTTGGATTTTTTTATAATCAATGGTGTAAGATATGATAAAACCACCCTTCACATTGAGATAAAAAAAAAACTTAGAATCCCTAGTAGTTGAAGAAGGAATGAGGTGTGAGTTGAAGAAGTGCAAGGTTGACTCAGAGATTGGTAGGGTTTGGCCTTGACCTTATCCCTATTATATATACTATATTTTATTCAATATAAATTACTAAATATTTTTCTAAAATATTAGTATACAACTATATATTTATATTAGATATATTATATATTTACTATTTGTGTATATTTATTATTTAGTTATATATAATAAAGAGTGAAGATCTGAGTTGAATGTTATGTGTGAAAAAGTATTGGTGTACAAGAACAATGGTGCTATCAACACAATAGAGTAGGAAAAATCAACTAGGGCATGTGGGGTTTCTAGAGCCCTTTATCTGTGTAACATAAATTTGGCACCTTAATGCTTTCTAACACTTCTAGGGTTTTTCACCTAAAAGGAGAAAGATGGGCCAAAATGCATAGATCACATTCAAATATTAGGGGTTAATGGTGTTAATGGGGGAATGAATGTGTCTAACTATGATCTCTAAATGAAATAAATTGAAATAAAGATAGCTTGTTGATGTTGAATCTAAAGAATGTGAAAATGCTGGAAAACATAGTGTTGTATGCAAACATTTACAAGAATGACCTAAAAATGTAAACTTTAACAAAAAAAGAAAGCTATAAATAAAAGAGGAGTACCTGGAGATGTATTGCAGACCTAGGGGAACTCTGAAAATTTATAAATACTAATTTTTATGCCTGGTGGGACATTTGTGCCAAGCTAGGCGGCCTAGTCCTTTTTCGGGGTGATTTTGGAAAACTACTTCAAGGCTTGTTTTAGCCAAATGGGTATCCGGATCCGCAGAAATCTCTGAAAAATATGAACAGTGGGACTAGGTCACCACAACTAGTGGGAGTATCCCTTTTTTCTTTTCAGAAGATTCGAGGGCGAATCTGTAGACCTCAACCTACACTTTTGCTCCTCCAAGTGTTCAAACCAAAAACATTGATTTTTGACCTGTAGATATCTTTTTGTGGATTTTTTTCCCTAGCTAACAAGAAGATTCCCTAAACAAATCTTCAATGCATTCTTCAATCCTTCCAAAATACATAAATCTGCAAACACAAAAAGGGGGAGAAGAGAATGTTGATTGTTAGGGCATGGGGGCTTGAAGAGAATGTTGATTGTTAGGGCATGGGGGCTTGCCTTGGTCAAGCCTCTTTTAAATAATTAAATCAAATGAAGAAACAAGATAATGTAGCATGAAATATGATACAAATGAACTAATACCTTGCCATGATGAAATATCTTGAGTTGCAGCAACAATGGAGAGAGATTCAGCCATTGAATGCTTCAGAAATGTGTCTTGGTGACCTAGGATGCAAACCCTAGCTTGCTTGAGAAGAGTAGTGGATGAGGAGTGCTTGAGAAGATGAATGATGCTGTTAGAATGAAAATTACGGTTAGAATGAGAGTAAAAACCCTTATTTATACAAGTTATGCCCTAATTTCCCTGAAATAACACCACACAGGCCGACCTTAAGGTTTAAGAGATGAAATCCCAGAAGAATTTTGAGTTAAATTTGAGTTTTATGCCAAAAGAGACTAGGTCGCCCAAGGTAGCGACCTAGTCCACTTGGAAAAATTAAAGTGGTGGTCGTGAATTAAAATATGATTAATGATGTTTTTAAGGATTTTCTCACAAAACACACTTAATTTGGACCTGTTAGAGCATTAAGGGGTCATTTTTAGCATAAGAAAGGGTTTAGTGATGACAAGCCTAGGAAAGTGTGGAAATGTTTTGCAACACCTTACAACACTTTAGCACAAGGCTTGGAAAGAGGTAAAAAGAGGTCCAGAATCCATAGGCAAGGGTCCAAATGAGTGAAAAGTGTCAAGGCTACACTTTTTGGCAACACAATCTGAAGGAAACTAGACTCAAGGCCGACATCCTACGTTTAGGGATTTTTCAGCTCTCTATACTTGGATTTCCTCATTGTGATTGAAAATCATGGTTTATCCAAGGTTAATTTTGATGCTCTACCTCCTCACCGTTTACCTCTTAGCACATAGGCTATTGATGGTGCAGAGATCTATAGTGAGTGCACAAATGCCTCCAACCCTAAGTATTATTGCAACAATTATTGCAAGTCTCTTATTTTAAAATCTTACATAGATGCTTGTCCTTGATTCTTAGTGCATGATTCTTCTAATGGGTGTCACCCTTCCAATTTGTTGGGTCAAGAAACCTCCATTCCTTTCTCACAATAGTATTCTTCCTTAAGATTTAATCTTGGGGACATGGCAGATTCCCTCAACAATGACTCGATTCATTTTTATTTACTAGAGGACTACATAAAGGTAATGAGTGATGATAGTAGAAGAAAATATTTTATTTTTAGAATGTTAAGGAAGTGATCATCAGTGCTAGAATTTTTATCCTAGACATCATTGAATTGGCACAATTCGATCACTCCTATGAATTTACTTGATCATGGTTTTTTCCTTATAAATTTTCACACTCCTTGTTATTGCAAGTTTTTTCTTAACCATAAGCCCTATTTTTATAAAAAAAATTGGGTTATTTGTAACCAAATGGGCCCCTTTCTTTGATCTAGCCAAGGAGACGTCACTATTTTTCCTCTTTGTATTTGTTTGTATAACTTACCTTTGGTTATGAGGGTCCCTAGTTTCATTCAATCTCTAATCAGCTGTGTGGATGAATTTTTCAAACTCAACTCTAATCAAGGTGTTTCCTCATGGATATATATGAGGTTTTGTGCTTTGATCAACATCTCAATTTACTTATCTCTCCCACAATTAAGATTGACTCCTCCTAGGGCACTCAGATTCAACCGAGCATAGAGATGAATAGTAGATGAACAAAAATATTTGCATAAATTGATCCAAAGGAAAGAGATGATATAAATGTTGAAGGATGTAGATTTGGGGGCTTTGTATAGGAGTGAATTTGCACGGTCCCTTGTGTAAATTTGACTTTTGCATACCCTCACCTTATAAAATCAAACCCAAAGGCAAAATTTCATGTATCACCCACATGCCTTCCATCCACTTGGTGTTTGTCCTATGTGTCAATGGGGAAATATTTCTTGGGGACATCAGCATGGTGTATAGATTTTTGTGTGGCACACTACCATCCTTGACAGATTCTTGCCTTTAGTGTTTGTAGGGACATTACGCTCTCTATTGGGCACGAAGCGTAATGCCTCTGTGTCAACCAACCAACCTGAAAATGGCTCCTTCTCTTCCATTTTGGTCTTGAAATGCCTATCTTTCTAATTCATTCTATCTTCTACAATCTCTTGATTATCTCTTTAGCATTCTACTTGATCTTCTTCACAATTCTAGCTATTTCTACAACTCCATTGAGCTTTACAGCAGATTTTTACTCCATCATCCATCTTTGTACATGTTGTGCTACCATAGAAGCTATGAGTTTGGAGTCTTGTGAGACCTCCCTTCATCACTATTGTGGTTGTGTCAACTTTTTCAAGCTTGTTACCTTGCATTCTCCCTTCATTGGCCTTGAGAGCATTTGGCTGGAGGTGCTATTTGTAGACACTCAAAATAATCAACATCATGCATCTAAATTCTGCTCTAATTAACATCCAATTCTTCTATTAATCAATTAAAACAATTTATTGATTAATTCCCTAGCTTCATCATAATCAATTAAATAAATCAAATTATTTAATTAAGTCCTTAAGTTCTTATTTGATTCAATAAATCAAAATGATTTAAAACAAATATCAAAA
Source organism: Sequoiadendron giganteum (assembly GCA_007115665.2). NCBI lineage: Eukaryota > Viridiplantae > Streptophyta > Pinopsida > Cupressales > Cupressaceae > Sequoiadendron > Sequoiadendron giganteum. The sequence goes on along the minus strand of CM021102.1, from coordinate 759,577,161 downwards.
CCCCTAAAATCCTCCAAGTTAATTAATCTGAATTAATTAACCTCTAATCATAATCACACATTCTCTAGCTTCTAACTCAACATGAGTCAAATCTAAACTCTTAACTAACCCACCCACTCGTAGAATAAATCAATTTATTTAATTTATTATTTCATCTAATTTCATTCAAAAAGGGCATCAAGATGGAATATTCTTCAAATTTGAATTTTCCCTCCCACATGTATTGTCCTCCAACATGGCATTAACTCCTCTTACATTGTCTCTTACATGTCTCCCTCTTTGCATTTAAGACTCTTACTTCTCCCTCCAACAAGCCATCTTTTGAATTTCAAATCTCCCCCTCTTTGGCACATTGATCAAAATATGCACAACCTTCATCCTCTCACATCTTGACAAGTGGCATCTTGTCATTGGCTCATGTTTTGTCCCACATCCTCCATGTTTTTCATTCTTCCATCCTTCTTGGTTATAAATAGAGGCTTCCTCTATTGTATTAATCCTCCACAACTTGATCTGCAATCTCATGCATTTGCACTATCATCATCTTGGCATCAATATCACTTTGAGCTTATCAGGGGGTGGGAAAGGGCATCCTTTCCACATCATGAGGAGCACCACTCCCACTATGGAATAGATTTTGATTCATTTTTTCATATGCTTTCATTTAGCTTCCTTGTTTTATTTTATCTTGTTTACATATCTAACATGGTCAAATATTTCATAGGGATGTTCTGATTTGCTTTGTTTAAATTGACTAATAATGTTAATATGTGTCAACGTTTAAGCATTTGAAAATTTTAGCATCCACAGTAATGCATAACTTTCCTTTCTCATCGTGCTTTGATAGATAGAGAAGCATTGTATCTTTTGTAGTGTTCAATACTTTCCTTTCTATTTCCTTTATAGCATTTTCTACTATGTGGCTTTCTTGGTTGTCCATGGAAGTCGAAACACCAAAGTGGGGGTTTGACTAAGGAAAACCCCTATACAGCCCAACATTTTTCCCTCTCTTAGTTGTGTGTAGGTGAACGTGCGCATGGAGCTCCCTGGTGAACTAGAGCTTTAGTGATTTGATATTCATCACCCTTATATTCATCTACCTTCTTTATCATGTATGTAGCAATTTCTCATATTTCATCATTTTGTTTATTTAGTTAAAATTAGCCAACTAGATAGTTAGTAGGTTTTCTTGCTTTCCACACTATATTTCATGTTTTCTGGCCATACAGATGCCAGCGCACCACACTATCTTCCCAGAGTTGCGCTATCATCCTCGAATAGAGAGTTGTCTGAGATGAAATTTTGACTCCAAAAACCAGCTCGTCTAGCCTCATTTAGACTTTCGGATCTGTAGAGTGACAGGAGCACTTGAGAGTGCTCTTCATTCTCGATTCTTGTCCTAAACACCTATTAACATGAGGTAAGATAGAGCCCTCCACTCTCGGATCTCCATGACCTGGAGCCTTGGTGTGGTTGGTCCCCCTACCTTACAAGCTTATAAAAGGAAACCGCATGTTTGAAGCACCCAACTTGCCTTATCACCAAAACATAAGATTTTGCCACCTTTGCCACAAATTATTAGGATTTCTAAGAAATAAAAGGAGTCATTAATAATTATAATTCCAATTGTGAAAACCAATGTCACCAATCTATTAATGTGTATGAACAATATTAAATTTAATCATTCATACGATGCAGATCATTTGACAAGGTTTGGGTGGCTACATTTGACACTATTTGCTAGCATTAATGGAGCTATCTGAAATTCCATTGTGGATACACCTTTGATTACCTATCAGCACATTGAAATGCACTTGTTATAAAAATCCCCTCAGTGGGTTTTGGTTTCCTTGATGGCAATTGGGTGGAGATATGGAATCAAAAGTAGCTCTTTATTAGAGAATCAAGTGACCAAATTGGATGAGTTGCATGCAAATTATTTTATACCATCAACAAGTTAGTTTTCCTCCCTATAGTATTGGCCAATTTAAAAATTATTAATATCTTAGAGAAGAGAGATGATTTGTTATAGGATGTAGTTTAGTTTCCAAGAAGAGGAGACTCATTTCTTACAAGCATTTACTAGGTTCAATAGTGAGTCACCTTTAATCTAAATATTGTTAATATTATATTCCTTTGCAAGAATTAGACTAGGTAGAAGTGCTTGAGCTTCATCTTTTTTATCCATACCAATTGAAATTGGTATTTTTAATGCTAAGGTAGCAAAAACAACACCCTTATGGTTTCTTATCACACAACTTACCCTAGAGACACCAATATTTTTATAGGAGGCTTTATTAAAGTTGAATTTCCATACTCCAGGTTGAGGAGGACGCTAATAAATCATTGATCTATTGATAAGGTTAAGCTTGGATGTGGGGATGGCTCCTGGTGTTGGTAGTGCAATATTCTTCCATGAAGCCAACATTTGGAAATCTCAAGATGCAAATAACTTTTTGGAGTATAGGACCACTGAGAGGGGGGTGAATTAGTGGTCAAATGAAACTTAACAATTTTAAAACTTCACTCACTTGATTATTCAAAGAGACTCTATTGAATATACTTCAAAAACTAGATATTGCATGTTGAGGGAGTCACGAAGATTTGAAAATATGAATATAACACTTAAAATGAAAACAATTAATCAAGCACAATATATAACACTTCCAAGATAAAACATAACATAGATTCTATGAATGGAAAACCCTAAAAGGGTGACAAACGACTCTGAAACTTTTCTTCATTAAGCCTCACTAGCTAAACACATGTTGAATATATATTGCATGCCTCACTGGAAATACAACAAGCCTCACTAACTATACTCTATGCCTCAGTGGAAAAAATCATGCCTCACTAGCTTCCCAAACTACCTCACTGGCTTCTCAATCTATGACATTGGCTTATCACCATGCCTCACAGGAAAACTTGCCACACTTCAAAATAAATAAGACAAATCAGAGTGTTACTTTGTTTCCATACAAATCATTGCTCTATATCTGCATCATCAAATCTACAAACCCTATATCCCTCTTCCATATGCAACATTCAGTATTTAATCCTCCACACATACATGAATAAAGACCTCTCTGCAAAACTTTTCTTTTCATACATGAACACAGACCTCTCTACAAAAATTCTATTCAAAAAACTATGAACAAATAGATATAAATGAGAAACACTTTTCTATGAAAAGAATCATCCTTCTATATATGAATGATAAGAAATCAACTACACCTTTCTTTGAGTGATACAAAAAGACTTTTACAAGTTCATTTCTTCACATAAACATTCACAACACTGTCATACAAACCTTCATAATGTTCTTACCTTTGATCAAACTTCTATCACATTTTCTTTATTTTCATCAAGCTCCAAACACCTAAGTTCTCATTCAAATCAAACCAATATACACAGATAAAATAGATTTCATGATTTCAGTCATACATAAATACCATTTAGTATTTTAATATCTTGCTATTTCAGTCTCCTTTGTGTCTCCTCTTTATCAAAGCATCCTCTTGAGTTATGGAATGAAAATATTATTATTTTTTCCTATCATCATTTTTCAATCTAAACTTTACATCTACTCTATCAAAACTCTATCCAACCTTGACACAACATATCTCAACAATATGAAGATACAATTCAGTATAATTCATTCATTCTTTCTGCAATTACCATGCTATATTCATGACCTGTCATCCTTGTGAGGATTGTCCTTTTTCATTGTGATTTGATATGGTTATAGTGTTTCTCCATAGACATATATCATTGCAACCTTCTTACTACCCTTTATCTACCTATGAAGTGTGCACCAAAATTACTTGATATATGGCTGTCATGAAACAATAAGTGTCACTTGTCTCCTTTGGGATCAATTGATTGTCCCATGTCATTAAAACAGTGTGTTGGCCTCAAATCAAATCTCCAAGGACGCTTTGTTTTTTATCTTTCTCACTTTCATTATTACTTACCAAGAAACCCTATCATAGATCCTTTTTAATATCACCATATCTAATGATCTTGTCATAAAGATTTTGATCTTGAGGACTTATCTTTGTTCTTTAGTGTCATCCTCAAATGTCATCTAATCTCTTGTGAAATAGGGATGTCAACCTATACCATGTTGAATCTTTGAACCACTAACTCTCATCTAAGACTTATATTATGCATTGAAAACTACCATAATAGATCTGCACTTCCATCTCTTTTTGAACTAATGATTGATATGCATATGGGGTTGATTAATAAAACAATAATCATCTCCCCCTTTCCTCATGCTACTCTTTATGTAGTTATGGATGTCTCTTGTGCAGTATGCACAAGCTTAGGCTCTATTTTTTCTTTCTCTTTTTTTCTTCTCCAAACTTTTATAGTGCATGTCTTATTGAGATGATTAACTTGTTTCATTAAACCATTCCTACAATATTTTGACTTATGTCCAACCTTATTATATCTATATCATTTGACCTTTCTTCTTTTATTTAACCATTCATAAGAGCTCTTATTACATACAACATCCTTTTCATGCAACCAACACTCTCTTGCTCTATAACCAAATTCATAACAAGAATAACAACAACCATGAAAATAATTTTCAAACCTAGACATTTGATTTTGTTCTGATTGAAAAGATCTTTTGAACTTCTTGTTGTTGTCTTTTGTAGGGGTGCTTTCTTTTGTCTTCTTGTCTTCAACCTTAGGCTTGTAGTAGAATAATAGTTTAAATCTAATTTCTTCCTTGCTATTTCTCTTACTTTAGAACACTTCCCTTCTTCAAACTCTAACCCAGTAGCATCCTTGTGATGTTTTTACTTGCTCAACATCTCATATAAACACTCAGTACTCTTTTCAAATTGAAGTTTCTTGTATAACTTGGAAGAAGCTTTTTCTCATTCATATCTCGAAGAAACTATCCTTGATTCATAATTTTGACAATCAACCTCTTTTTCCTTAAACTAATTTTTGACTTCTATTTTCTTAACTTCTACAACTTGAACCTTCAAATCTATGATCAGTTTTTCTGCTTCTTGAAGTGTTGAATGTGTCTTGGATTTGGACTCCTTTTCTTCTTGAAGTTGTAACTTTAATATTTGATTCTCCATTTTGAGTTTCTCAATCCCATCAAGAGCATGTAAGTGAGTTCACCTTCAAGATAGAATTCGCATTCATCTACATCATACTATTGTTCACATTCACTCACAATGCGGTCTTATTCTTTGTCAATAAAATCATCTTCTCTTTCAGATATATCACATCTTGTGTCAATTGTCAAGGGTGTTTTTTGTAACAACACATCACTTCTATAAATACCAACCAACTTGTCCCAAACCTCTTTTGTATCCTTAAAATACATTAGCAATGATCCCATTTGGCAAACCACTAAAGATAGCATCCATGGCCTTTGCATTGAATTCAACAGCCTTCTTCTCATCAGTAATAGAAGGAGGTTTTGAAGATATTGAATAAATTTTCTCTACTGTTTTCCACACACCAAATCCGAAAGAAGATAGGTAAGTCTCCATCCTAAGTCTCCAAAAAATAAAATTGGTGTCATCAAACCAAGGTGCTCTAGAGATAGAATATTCTTCCATTTGTAAGTCATTTTTCTATAACTACTTCTTCATCATCCTTTGTATTTGGTTTAGGTGATTCTTGTAGTTTAGCACTCTATTGAGTATTTGTTTTCCTTTGTTTCTTTTTCTTTTTTACATGATAAGTACTCCACTACTAGGATCTCCCAAGTTGATTGAATTTGTGCAAGGTAACTAACGCTCTAATACCACTTGTTGGAGTACAGGACCACTAAGAGGGGGGGTGAATTAGTGGTCAAATGAAACTTAACAATTTCAAAACTTCACTCACTTGATTATTCAAAGAGGCTCTATTGAATATACTTCAAACTGTAAACTAGATATTATAATTAATGGAGTCACAAAGATTTGCAAATCTGAATATAACACTTAAATCAGAAATGATTAATCAAGCACAATATAGAACACTTCCAAGAGAAAAATAACATACATTTTTTTGAGTGGAAAACCCTAAAAGGGTGAAAAACCACTCTAAAACTTTTCTTCATTAAGCCTCACTGGCTAAACACATGTTGAATACATATTGCATGCCTCGCTGGCAATGCAACAAGCCTCACTAGCTACACTCTATGCCACAATTCTAGCTTCCCAAACTGCCTCAATGGCTTCTCAATCTGCCACAGTAGATTCTCACCGTGACTCACAAGAAAACTTTCCACACTTCAAAAGAAATAAGAAAAATCATAGGGTTACTCTATTTCCATACAAATCATTGCTCTATCTCTACATCATCAAATATAAAAAATCCATCTTCCTCTTTCATATTCAAACATTCAATATTTAATCCTCCTCACATACATGAACAAAGACCTCTCTACAAAACTCTTATTTTCATACATGAACATAGGCGTCTTTGCAAAAAAATTCTTCAATACACTATGAACAAATAGATATAAATGACAAACACTTGTCTATTAAAAGAATCATCCATCTGGATATGAATTACAAGATATCAACTTCACCTTTCCTTGAATGACACAAAAATACTTTTACAATTTCATGTCTTCACATAAACATTCATAGCACTTTCATACAAACCTTCATAATGTTCTTGCCTCCAATCAGACTTCTATCACATTGTCTTTATTTTCATCAAGCTCCAAACCCCTGAGGTCTCATTCAGAATCTACACAGATAAAATAGACTTCATGATTTCATTCATACATAAATACCATTTAGTATTTTAATATCTTTCTATATTTCAGTCTCCTTCTTTGTGTCTCCTCTTCATCAAAGCATCCTCTTGAATTTTGGAAGGAAAAGATTATTACTTTTTCCTATCATCACTTTGCAATCTAAACTTTACATCTGCTCTGTGAAAACTCCATCCAACCTTGACATAATATATCTCAATAATATAAAGATACAATTCAGTATAATTCATTCACTCTTTCTACAATTACCATGCTTTTTTCATGAAAGATACATGTACCTCTTTTTTTCATATTTCAATCAAGAACTTTTCATGAAAGGTTATAGTCATATTTTTTAAATCACCATGCTCTGTTCATTCTCAAACTATGGCACATCACCCTTTGAATACAAAATAACATTTTAAAACTCAGCATATTACACACCCTTCACCTTACATACATTCCAGTTTCAAAAATCAAAACCTCCAAATGTAATCAACTAACCGTTGATATTCAAAACCATATAGATTAAAAACGCAAAAGTAAGCAAAGACATATGATAGTCTAACTCCTATCAAAGAAGTATCTTCTGGAAATAGTCGTTGCAAGGTTTAAATATAGACCTTTGATTTGAATTCCTGACGTAGTCAAATTTGAATAGTGGCCAACAATATTCATTCAAATGTAATAAGAAAAGCTTATGAATTTCCCTACTGGTTAGCACAAAAAAGAGAGGTCGGTTGATGGATGTCTTAAAACCCTTAAGCTCATAAATTAAAACATCTTTAACTTGCTATAGAAAGTCACTGAGTTCTTAGACCAAAAAACAAGATTGCTAAAACTTTTACATAAAGACCTAAATATTAGGGTTTTAGACTCTCTGAATCCAATGAAAAACCCTAAACAAGATCAATACCCCAAAAATATTGAATAACTGTGATCAATCTTCAACCTCTGCAAAACAAAATATATTATAGTCATTGATGCAGAATACTATATCACTAAGATTTTCCAAGAAAGATAATCTTTGATATTTTTAGGGTTTTGAACCATTGATGCTTTGATGATTTGATACTTTTGATGCTTTGAACCTTTGATTCTTTTTTATGCACATGTCAAGTACCTTTGATGCTTTGATTCTTTTAACTTTTGAACCTTCGATTATTAGATTTGAATGAATCCCATGCCTTCAAGGCTTATGCACCAACCTTATGGACCAACCATCAATACAACACCTTTGATATCAATGACAAAAACTTCCAATGCAATAGAGCTTATTATTTCCTAATGTTTGGAGTTTCAAGATATGTGTATTATCTCCTAAGTATAACAAGTTGAGAGAAATAGGCACCTGTGTGAAAAAGAGATTCATCAATGTGTAACACTTGTGAACTCGATAGATTGGAAATACTAAAATGTATGAGATGAGAATGATTTTTGAACAATGGACTAAAACACAACTTCTCATCACAGATATCTAGGTCCTCTTGAATCATATTAGTATTTCCTTGTAAGTTCTTGGTCACATCTTCTGGCTTGATTTCAATCATACCAATGTTATTTATCTAAACAATCTTCTGATTTTCTAGTTTGGAAGAAATCAAGCCTTGAATTGGGAAACTATCATATAATTTTTGGAGTGAAGAAACTTGTGCAAATACAAATTTTGAATATCAACTTCCAATAGAATATGGTCATCCTTTATTAAAATATTTTCTTCTTCTTTTGCATGATAATTCTACAGAATTATTTATCCATTGAATATGCAAGTGAAGAAGAGAACACCCATTTGTATCTCTGGAATCATCTGTAGAAATGCATTCATCTGAAAAATTCAAAGATTAATGTAGACACCTTTACCATAGAGGAAATCATCATCTGAATCTTCAAAGCACCAACTCAAGATATAGACATTATGAGAGTAAAACTCATCACTAACTTTGTTGGCTTCCTTCATTAGATTTCCTACTACCTCATTTCTTGCTTTTTTGTCATGCACTTCACATAATGAATCATAAAATTGACATAAAGCTTTAGGATCATGTAGAAAGACATTCAAAATGAAAATATTCAAAATTTTGGCAATTTATCATCTTCGTTCTCAACATTTTCTTACCATAAACTTCATCAAGAAACTTGAATGTTTCATATCCAAGTTGCATGCATGACAAAGAATGGGTGTTTTATTATTCATCTTCTTTTACTTGGATATGACCTTTGAATTCTCTTTCAATTGTATAATTCATCAATATCCTCAAAGGTAAAGACCTCCATTTCTAAAGAAAAAAAGTAAATCTATGAGGTTTCACTTGTGGTTCCCTCACTTCTAGTCATGGTAGTGAAATATTGTCTAATAAATGTTGGGGTTGAAGTGAAATTATCTACTCTACTCTCTCACTGAATGTAGAGATTTCCAAAATTTCTCCAAGGAATGAAAGAACTATATTCTCTTTGATTTTTTGGAAAGGTTTCATACTCAACATCACTATACCCTTCTTGTATCCCATCTTTGATTTCATCATCAAAAATTTCTTCTTTGATGGTTAGTGATGAATGAATAGGAATATCTTCTCCACAAAGAAATTCATCATCAAAAGCCTCAAGACACCAACTAGGAATAAAAACTTGTGGTTTAGGAAATTGTATACCCTTTATAATTTCACACTTTTTTGGGTCCCTTAATTACTTCAAGGACTTAATTAAGCTCCTAATTTTCCAAATTGTGTATTCCAAAGCCTTATTTATCCCATTAGACTTCCCCTCACTAGAAGATCATTCAAATGAGGATATAAATCTATTGAGGTTATGAACATTAGGTCTCCCTTGATTATTAGACCTCCTAAGAGTCCTTTAATCATTAGACCTCCTACAATTCCTTTAATTATTGTGCCTCCAAAGTCATCTCCTGAGCCACTTCATATCATAGGACCACCACAACACAAATTAAAACCTTTGGGACATATCTTAAATTTTGCAAGACAACTCACTAGTAACAATTTTTCATAGAAACTGACTTATAATACCATTTCTCACACATATAACAAAAGGAACAATAGGCTACAACAAACCATACATACTTCATTACTGTAGTAATGGAAAAAGTAGCCTTTTCCTTGCTTGATCCGACAATTGATATTAAAGTTGAATAAGTGGTGTCTTGGAGTACTGTTGTAATGTCTTGTACATATTCACACTTTTCAAGGACCCTTTATTTAACTAAATCATGCCTTAATTGGTCCTTTGCAAAGCTATTGTAAAGTTTGTAACAAACTTTCACACTTTTTTAGGACTTGTTTGCTTAATTAAGCCTAATGGGCCCCTTTTCAATAAAAATGTACATAATGTACACCTTGTTTAAGTGTTGTAAATTAGTTTAAGGTAATTTCATATTATCTAGGTGGTCTTAATTCATTGTGGTTAATTGGAGTTATTAACCCCCTTTTTAATTCAAATTTAGGCCTCAATTTTGACACCTCTCGAGGATCTTTCCCGACAATTATTATAAATCAAATATCAAATTATTTCATTGGGAAAAATTTGGTCTTGGTAAGCTGAGTTGAGAACCATTCACCCTTAATAGTGAATGGGTCCTCCCTTAATAGGACCCCATTTTGCCAAGTGATCTAGGATGGGTTTTTGGCCTTCTTTCAGCTCCCCGAAGCTCGATCCTTGAAACTTAGCCAGGACCCATTCGCCTTTGGTGGCGAATGGGTCCTCCCTTAATGAAACCCTAATTTTTGAATTTCATCCTAGTGGGAATTTAATTATCTTTCTTCCCAGCTCTAGTGTTGGCCTTAATTCTTTGAATTTCAGGGTTAATCTCTCAATTTAGTATAAATAAGGGTTTAATTCACATTGTTTCTCCTAGAAATTTTATGAGACATCCTAGCAACTTTGAGAAAGTATCCTTATAGAAAATTTGAGTCCACAAGAATCTACAAGAGCATTTTTCTAATACATTTCAAGGTAGATTTTCAAGGTTTATTGCAGCAATTCAAGATCATTTCATCATGTCAAGGGTTTTATGCATTCATGCATGTTGTTGAGCCTAGATTTTTGATGTAGCATTGAATATCCTTCTTGCAAGAATTATTTCACATCTATTTGAGATCAAGATCTACATTCTCCATGGCCACTTCTTGTTAGTTTGTAGATTTGTACTCCAAGACAACATCCAAGGTATCATCAATTACATATTCATGTTTCATGCTTCATTTCATTAGTTCATCAATTTTCTTAATTACCTAGAATGGGTTTGACCGAGGAAAACCCCTATCCCCTAACAAACAACATTTTCCACCTCTTGCATGTGTGATTGTAGGTTTTAGGTTGAAGAGCAAGATTCAGAGCAAAATTGCAAAAAATTTCAAGTTGTAAGATTGACATTTATAGTGCAAGAAAAAAGAAAGGAGGCTACAAAAATTATTTTAGACTTTCGAGAGTTGATAATCGAGGATCTAGAAGTGCAGACATGATGGAGTAGAACCTAGAAGTTTATTTTTTGAGACACTAAAAGGACCCATTCGCCACTAAAGGTGAATGAGTCCTAAGTAGGGCTTGAAGTAGTGAAAACTTGGGATCTAGGAGTGCAGGATGAAAGGAATCAAACCCTAAGACATTTTCCAAAACCCTCACAGAGACCCATTTTCCACTAAAGGCGAATGAGTCCTTAGTGGCCTAAAAATAGCAAGTTTTCTTCAAGGTACACATCATTTTGAGCTCTAAAAACTCCCCTCATAGTTGCTATAATAGTTAGGATTATTTTTTTATTGTTATTTGCATATTTTGGCCCTCATAACTGTATGTTTCATAGAATTAAAAATTAGTGGTTCATTATCTTGATTCATTTCATTTTTATGAACCCTATTTTCACATGAAACATAATGTAAACCCAACATATTGAGCATTGCAAATTTTTGAATTTTGGAGTCTCTCATTGCATAGATTAGATTAGATCTCATTTAGGGTTTATTACTTTGCATTCAAAACTTGCATCTCATCTAGGGTTTAGAATTTTATTGTTTTGCATTCCTTAAATCTGAAAAATAAAAAAATAAATCAATCATTTTTCATATCATTTAGATCTCATAAATTTTCATTTGAAAATCAAAAAAAAATTCCATTTCAAAAACTCCCATATAGGTCATCATTTACCCTTCATTTCACTTGCATTAGGTTATCAAATTCCATAAAATTATGTCAAAAGAGTTACAGTTTGAACCTGGACATGAAAAGCACATAAAACAACTTAAAATTGCAGTTCTCACCTTTTTAAAACCTTGATTTGGGACCCATTCACCCTTATTGGTGAATGAGTCCCTGTTCAGACCTGGACTACATCTCCTGGAATCTGAAAAGACATTAAAAATCACCCTAAAATTGACAAAAACATCTTAGAAAAACCTAACTAGGACCTGTTAGAGTAAAGGTATCAGAGCTCCACACTTGCTGCTTCCTGTTCTTGTTTTGAAGATTTTTGGAGCTTCAAGGGTTTGGGGTTTGTTTTCTTGATCTAGGGAATACCTGCAATTTTGAAACATTTTCAGCTCAAACGGACTTTGCCATTGCATCTGCAGTGGTCCAAAACCCCTGAATCGACTATTCATTCGTCCATTTTAGACAAAGTCAAAATTTGACGCAAAAAAAAATTTGAGCCTTTTTAAGGCTTGCTCGGACCTCGGGCTGGGACCTACGCAGGCCGACAGAGTACCTATGCAGACCTACGCAATGTACCCACAGCTGCAAGGGGTACAATGGGGGTGGGCCCACGTGCCTCCCCCACCCCATAAAATTTTTTTTAAAATTTTTTTTTCAATAAAAAAATCTTATGTAATATTTTTTTTTATGATTTTTTTTAAATCAAATGTTTTTTTTATTGTTTTTTTATATAAAAAATATTTTTTTTCTATAATAGCCTAGTCGCACTTTTACGGTGACGGCCGTTTGGCCATCAAATTTAACCCAGTGTTTTTGTTGCGACGGCCGTATGACCGTCAAATTTAACCCAGCATTGGTTTTTTCCCTTTTTGGAGCTGTTTTATTCCGGAGGCCGTAACTTGGGCATACGATATCATTTTTTGGAAAACGAGATATCGTCGGAAAGCTGGTTTTCTCATCTTTCCAGTGGTGTGGGTCTCATCACATCTTTTTTCCGTTGGTGCATTCTACAGCTAGTTGAAGACAAAGGGGCTATTTTTAGTCTCAAGCTCATAACTTTTGATTTGTTTCTCCGTTTTTTGCAATCTCAGCAGTGTTGGAACCATATTTCAGAGCTCTTCAATTTCATCCATGCTATTTTTCCAGATTCCGCTCCAGGTATCTTTTATTCGGTTATTTTTGTTTTCACACTCTGGTGGTTTACCTGGACATATTTTCTCTTGGAAACTTTTTGTTCACATGTGATGCTTTGTTCTTGGCTGTTCTTCATGTATTTCCAAAATTTTGTCCTTTGAGGACATTTTTGAGCATCATTTGTAAGCTATCTTTTATGTAAACACACTGAGATAAAGTGCCACACTATTGTACATGCATCTTTTGGGGATTTTGCACATAAGGTTGTGCCATATTTTGTACTCGCGCTGTTATTATAAAGTGCCATGAGGGGTTGTGTAGTTTGCCCTTTTTTTGCCATCACATCTTTGTCCGATGAGTATCCCTCCATGATGACATTGAATCCATACCATGGGGGGTTGTGTAGTTTTCCTTTGTTTTCCATCACACCTTTGTCCGGTGAGTGTCCCTCCACGATGACCATGGATCCATATGATTCCAGCCTCATGCATGTGTGTTTTGTTTTGCACACCACTTTTAAGTTACAGGTGCTATCTTGTGCACTTTCAGATGTATCTTCTTCTTCATGCACTACATGGTGTTTCACATCATTTCAGTGGATCTGTCAGGCTCTCCCAATTCAGCATTATGGGGGGGTTATTATATTGTTCATGCTAATTCTTCCTTGGTTTCACCTTGGAAGGAATCTTCCATTCTTAGTTGATTAGTGTTTCAAACTATTGGTTCTTGTGCCATCTGTATCTTCGTTCCAGGTGTTTACCTTTGTTTGCCATCTAATTTGAGTAGTGTCGTATGGGCACTTATGCAGATTATTGTCTTCTTGTTCCTGATCATCCTATCTTCAGCGGAGGTTCTTCAGCACCATAGCAGTCATCTTTCGACAGTTGTTTGCAGCTTCTTCTACTTCAGTGATGTCTCTTCTTGGCTTTCTTCTTCTCTTTTTGGAGTAGAGTTTTTTCCCATGAGGTTTTCTCTATTTCTCCATTTTATAGAGATTTGGTTGTATTTGGGTACCTGATCTGGCCTAGTTGTTGGGACCCATGTTTTCCTTCTTGCATTGTAGTTACCTTTGCTTTTCTGCATTTGTTTGTAGCTGCATTGTTGCTCATCTTAAGGGGGGGTGTTAGAGTAAAGGTTTTAACTTAATTATGTTGATTAAGTTACTTTTATTCCCTTCTTAAGATTTCATGTTAGTTTGCATAAAGTGACATTTCATAATTATATTAATTATTAAATGTTATCCTATTAGGGCTTCTATTAGGGTTTTATTAAGGTTTGCATGATCTCCTTTTTATAAGGATTGATCCCATTGTATTTCATATCAATTCATTCTCTCATTCTCTCTGATATATACATTTTCAGTTTTCAGAGAACCCTTGCTTGTTTGTCTCCATCTCTTCTTTTATGACAGGTTATTTACATGCAAGTGATCTTCGGGGTTTGTGGTGTTGTATTTTCTCAACTCCTACAGGACCCATTCTCTAGTAAAGGTGAATGAGTCCCCGATCAGGCCTTAAACTACCTTGTACAGCATTAAAAACCTTACTTTTGTACTTCCTAAGATTGCTAGTAACATATAGTATTAGGACCTGGAAATTTTTAGTAACTTCTATTTTATACATCTAGGTCAAAAACATCAATTTAGGTTAGTCATTTTTGAAATCATTTCAATCAAAAAAATCATCAGATCTAAAAATGTTTACCTTTTTGAAAATTTGCATAATATGGATAAAAGTAAGTTTTTCACTTTTGCATGCAAAATATTTACATTAATAAAGCTTTGCATAAATTTGATAAAAGTTCTTTCATTTTTGGATACACTTCATTTGCATTTTTGAAGTCTTGCATACATTGGATAAAATTACAAGTTTCGTCTTTCAATATACATTGTTTATATTTTTGAAGCATTGCATAAGATGGTTAGAAGTATTTTTCATTTTTTGTCAAACAATGTTAGTATCATGTACCTTTTCAAACATGCTAAGAAAAATCGTATCCCTCACACTCATAAGAATGCTTTAGTGAAAGATAATATAATAGTGGATAATCATGACAATCACATTTGGTCTTCCCCTAATATTTCCCCTATTTGTGACAAAGATACTTTGGTGATAAAAGATCAAACCAATGAGAGTTATGAGAGTCCTATTTGTCTCTCTTCCCCTACCTCTCCTACTAGACAAAACATGATTGAAAAAGAGAATTCTACCATTAAAATGAGTCCCCTACTTGTGATGAAGTTACTCTAGAAGATCTAAACATTGAATGTCAAGAACATCTAGTTTGTAGCTCTCCTAAAGACTCTCCTACTAGGGAAGATATCATGGTGGAAGAAAATGAGAACACTGACACATGTATTGAAAATGATAATGATGAGGTTTCCTTATATGACTATTATGAAGTGACATTAGACTTCCCTTCACTAAGATAACATGAAAAAAATGACAAGTCTTCTAAGGTTATGCACATTAGATATCCCTTGAAGTACTCTCCTAAGCCTAAAATTATCATTTATCCACCCTCACAAAAACCGCAAGTTCAAAATGAACTTGTTCTTATCTTGTAACCACCTAAAAAGAAACTTGACAATAATAATTTTTCACAACAATTGAGTCACGATACTATTGCTCATACATATAACACTAAGAATAATTTGCAACCAAGACAAAAAACTTCAACATCCCTCCTGTTGCCTAATCCGATCTTACCTAGTCCTCCTTGTTTCCCTTTAAAAAGCGTAAAGGAGTATGATCTTGTTGAATAACTAAAGAATAATGTTGCTAAACTATCCATATGGGAACTCATTCAAGTTTCCCCTCATTATCATAATATGCTTCAAAGTTCTTTCCAACAAGTCCCTACTGCTCCTAATGTGCAATCAAAAGATGTGGCAGCCCAAATTCAAGCAATAATTTTGACAAACATAGACATTACTTTCCATCAAGATGAGTTACCTCCCTTGGAAATTCAGAAGAGGTATGAAGCTTTCAACATAATATTACACATTGGTCAAATTGTGATAAAACGGACTCTTTTTGACAATGGTTCGACCCTGAATGTAAGTAGTATGAACCTTTTTAAAAGACTTAGGATGAGTAAAAGTGATATTAAACCCGATTCTTTATCTATTTGAGGATTTGACAACATAGGAAAACAACTGATCGGAATCATCACATTACCTATCAGAGTTGGGGAAGTAACATTACAAACTCTGGTCCATTTTATGCCTAATGATCTTTCTTACAACCTCCTTTTAAGGATACCATGGATTCATGAAATTAATGGTTTGCCTTCTACCTTGCATTGTGTCATGAAGTATGTCTATAACAACAAAGTCTACAAACTAAAATTTGATTCTGAACCTGAAAGTTGTTTCATGGTTGAAAGAGAAGGACAAGATCCTTTGGAAGCATTGTATACAATTGAAAAATTAAAAATCACAAAAGAAGAAGAACATGACAAGAAAATTGATTAAGTCACTAAGCTATTGGAAGACGATTGGGGTTCCTTAGATTTTACACCTACATTCATGAGTGAATACAAGATCACAACAAAAGAGTCTGACAAGGGAAAAGAAAAAGAGGTAATGTTGACACAAGATTCAACACAAAATTTGAAAGCATCCACCTCAACTACTTTATAAGATCAAAAAACTACACAACAAAATTTTATGAAGTTAATTATGAGCAACCATCGAATCTTAAAGAAATGAAAAAACTTTATGGAAGAGGTTATGAACTTATGAAACAACTTGGTTACAGTGGAAAAGGGTGTGGTGCTAGAGAACAAGGTATCCATTTCCCTACAAAACCTAACACACAAGGAAAAAACTTGTGGTCTTGGTTATTGTCCTTTGATAGAAATACAATCGTCAAAAAAGCCTTCACTTAATGTCAACAACCTTAAAAAAAAATCTTCTAAGAAAACTTTAACATTAGTGCATCCTAAACTGATAGACACGAATGCTCCTGATTATTATCCTTTGAAAGACTTGCTTAACATCAATGTCATCATGCAAAACACTAATGATTTAAATTTTATAGATTTACACCCTCCTATAAAGGAGAGTACAAAATCTCACAATCTAAAGAGTCTTGTGTAAGTATGATATCTGATATTAAGCAAGAGATATCTTTATTGCAAAATAACGAAACATCCTCTACTATTAATCAAGAGATTATCTTGTCGATTCTCCTCCAAGATCATTTGATATCTCTCCCTCCAAGAATGTGAAAGAAATTCTCTCACAAGAATTCATTTTGTGCATATCATATATTTCATACCATTCTACTAATGAATGTGGGGCTTTGAGCAGTAAAATCCAACATCTTAAGGACTTTGATGATATCCCTTATATGAGGGCAACTAATTCCTCTAATTGATACTAATTTTCACTCTAGCATGTATCTCATCAATCATTTTGACTCATCCTTGCCTTGCACTAAGTGGGGGCAAGGGGTTAGGTAGCCTTGTCCTAGTATGTCACTTGTTGTCTCTTTTGGCTAGTTGACCACCTTTCATGTATATATAAGAGCAATCTTGGGATGTGGATGATGTGTCTTAAATTGGCTCGCATGTGATGTACTAAGTTTTGAGGGTAACCCCTTCCCTTTTGATGATGTATCTTATTGGAAACATATGACTTGTCATAGGGATTTTTAAGTAAGCTCTCATGTCTTCTTCTACTTTAAAGTAATTTCTCAAAACAATGGTGTTAGCAACCGCTTTAAACTGGGTGCAGACATCGACACTCATGGTTCACTGTGCGATTTTCTTTATTATTATGATGTGTCCTTTTCTTGGTGGTGTCATTGGGTTTTATTTCATCCGAGAGTGTGATATCTCTTTGATTTTTCTTCTCTTAGGGATGTTAAGCACAATGTTCCATAATATGAGACCTTACATTGTCCTCTCTTGTAGATGTTAAGCACAATGTTCCCTAAGATGAGACCTTGCATGAACGAAGCAAAATCCCTTTGAACAAAAATAGTTATTTATACATTGTTCATAAGTGTTTGGCATAAAACAACTTACTAAACCTTATAAAGCACGAACGTAGAAAATAAAGGGCCACCTAGCATAACACACCTTTCTCTTTTGTGGAAGCCTTCTTCATTCATAAGCGCTTAGCATAACAAAGCTTATTAAGCCCTATGGAGCATACAAAAGAATTTTGATTGTGCTGCCTTATCAAAGTTGTCAGGAGGATAACTTTGGTATGGTATGAGAGGCTCTCATTTTCCACCTCATTGGTACAACTCACCTAGTGAACAAACTGAGGTTCCACTACCCTAGAGTGAGTTACATATGTTATTGACAAATAGCCTCGTTCCACATTGTGTTGGAACGGTTGTGATTGATCCTTTATTTTTCTTTATTTTTCTTGACCTTTGATAGGGTATGATTATGTATCTTTGTTATTGTTGCATACTTAAGTGTCTTGAATGTCTACTTTAGTGTGATTTTTGCATGTGATCATCCTCTCACTAAAGTGGGGGAAAAACGTAGTAACGGAAAAATTAGCCTTTTCCTTGCTTGATCTGATAATTGACATTAAAGTTGAACAAGCGGTGTCTTGGAGTAGTGTTGTAATGTCTTGTACACATTCACACTATTCTAGGACCCTTTATTTAACTAAAAAATGCCTTAATTGGTTATTTTCAAAGGTGTTGTAAAGTGTTGTAACACACTTTCACGCTTTTCTAGGACTTGTTTGCTTAATTAAGCCTAATGAGCCCCTTTTCAATAAAAATCTACATAATGTACACCTTGTTTATGTGTTGTAAATTTTTTTAAGGTACTTTCATACTTATCTAGGTGGTCTTAATTCATTGTGGTTATTTGGAGTTATTAACCCCCTTTTAATTCAAATTTAGGCCTCAATTTTGACACCTCTCGGGATCTTTCACAATAATTATAAATTAATAATCAGATTATTTCATTAGAAAAAATTTGGTCCTGGTAAGCTAAGCCAGGACCAATTCGCCCTTAATGGTGAATGGGTCCTCCGTTAATAGGACCCCCTTTTCCAAGTGATCTGGAATTGGTTTTTGGCCTTCTTTCAGCTTCCCAAAGCTCGATCCTAGAAACTTAGCTAGGACCCATTTGTTAAAAACCCTAGATCAGACATGCAAACCTAAACACCTTCCATAGAAGAGAAAACCTAAAAAAGTAGAGCTTTGCATGCGAATGTGCAAAATGATATATTCAGGAATTCAATATTACAATGAGATGATTTGCTTTATAAAAGCAAAGTATGCAACCCTAATGTTGACCTAAAAATAGCTCAACCTAAGTAAAGTTATGCATGTGTAATTAAATATTAATTACACTAACACCCCCCCATAAGTGCAACTTAGGGAAACTAGATAAGCATGCACCTAAAACTAAGATGAATGCAAGAAAGCATGAATGGGTCCTGGAAACAAGGCCTGATCAGGTACCCATGTACAAATGCAATAATGAGGTAGAGAAGGAAAACCCAGTGGGACAACCCCCCCTACAATGAGATGACTGCTGCAAAGAAGCACTAGAAGAACACTATGGAGTAACACTAGAACCGCAATCCGACAAGCAAGGAAAGATACTTTTGTCTACAAGAAACCATATCAGAATCATCATAATGTGACAGTAGACCCAATGCCACGGAACACTCGAAAACACCAAACTGGAACAACCCTGGAATCCATAGAGCAACAGTAGATGATATGATGATGACAGAATCCGGAAGTCGTGAATCTCGATGCCGATGCCAAACTAAGACTGAAACTCTTCCATGGGAAAAAGTACCATATAGACTCAAGAACAATAACCACAAATTTAGTGGCCCTCAAACTGAGATGGATTCGATGCGGATCACTAACCATAGGCTCTCAATCTAAAGTGTGAAAAAAAATGAATCTAATATGTGTCAAGCTCAAACAAAAATGTGGCCAAAAGAAACTAAGAAACCAGATTACAACCCATGCGAGTTGCCATCAAAACATGATGAAGATTATTATGCAAGAAACCCCCTCGATGGAACTTTATATCAGTTCATTTATTACAATCCCCAATAACTGAAAAAGGAGAGAATTCCTAACATGCATAAATAGAAAATGAAAAAAGACCCCAGATCTATGTAGAGGACTGAACTACCTTTCCAATGCCGCAAGAATGGCGAAAAAAGGATCACCGAGTCAAAAGATATGCCCTCCGGAGTGAAAACCACAACATCTAAGTTCCAAGACCTGCAAAATAAATCTGGATAAAAATCTAGAAAAACTAAAATATTGAATAGATCAGTGCCGGAATCAGCTTTCCAACGATATCTTGTTTGTTAAAAACAGACACCATACGCAAAAGTTACGCCCAATTTTGTAAAAGTGCTCCAGAAAGGCCAATAAGGCCTGCAGGCAGCCCAAGGGGCTAAAATAATCTTGGCCCCTGGTCCTGCATGCGACCAGGGGCTCAAGGACAGGGGCTGGGGCAGAGCCCCTGGTCGCTCATATGACCACGGGCATGTAGAGGAAGCAGTCGAGGGTTGGGTGCATAGCGCCCGGTCCCCCATACGACCTGCGCTGGTGCTGAGCAGGCCCGCAGGGGCTGAGGCGAGGGGAGCAACGAATGGAGCGGTGCCGCTGGGCTGAGTGACTAGCGGGTGGCCGCCCAGTGGCGGAACCTTCTGAATTGGCGGCATGATAAACAATGAGCGTTTTCGGTTTTTTCCTTCTCTACCTCATTATTGCATTTGTACATGGGTATCTGATTAGGCCTTGTTGTTGGGACCCATTCATGCTTTCTTGCATTCATCTTAGTTTTAGGTGCATGCTTATCTAGTCTTCCTAAGTTGCACTTATGGGGGGGTGTTAGTGTAATTAATATTTAATTACACTTGCATAACTTTACTTAGGTTGAGCTATTTTTAGGTCAACATTAGGGTTGCATACTTTGCTTTTATAAAGCACCATTCACCTTTGGTGGCGAATGGGTCCTCCCTTAATGAGACCCTATTTTTTTAATTTCATCCTGGTAGGAATTTAATTATCTTTCTTCCCAAATCTAGTGTCAGTCTTAATTCTTTAAATTTTGGGGCTAATCTCTCAATTTAATATAAATAAGGGGTTGATTCACATTGTTTATCCTAGCAATTTTATGAGGCATCCTAGAATCTTTGAGAAAGAATCCTTATATAAAATTTGAGTCTACAAGAACCTACAAGAGCATTTTTCTAAGGCATTTCAAGGCAGGTTTTTAAGGTTTATTGCAGAAATTCAAGATCATTTCATCATGTTAAGGGTTTTATGCATTCATGCATGTTGTTGAGCCTAGATTGTTGATGTAGCATTGAATATCCTTCTTTCAAGAATTTTTTCACATCTATTTGAGATCAAGATCTACATTCTCCATGGCCACTTCATGTTAGTTTGCAGATTTGTACTCCAAGACAACATCCAAGGTATCATCAATTACATATTCCATGTTTCATGCTTCATTTTATTATTTCATCACTTGGTTTAATTACCTAAAATAGGTTTAATCAAGGAAAACCCCTATCCCCTAACAAACAACATTTTTCTCTTCTTACATGTGTGATTGCAAGTTTTAGGTTGAAGAGCAAGATTTGGAGCAAAATTGCAAAAGTTGTCAAGTTGCAGGATTTCCATTTATAGTGCAAGAACAAAGAAAGGAGGCTACAAAATTTATTTTAGACTTTCTAGAGCTCATAACTAGGGATCTTGAAGTGCAGACATCAATGAAAAGAACCTGGAAATTTGTTTTTTGAAACCCTAAAAGGACCCATTCACCACTAAAGGCGAATCAATCCTAAGTAGGGCTTGAAGCAGTTAAAACTTAGGATTTGGGAGTGCAGGCTGAGAGGAACCAAACCCCGATGTCATTTTTTGGAACCCTCACAGGGACCCATTCGCCACTAAAGGTGAATGAGTCTTCAGTAGCCTAAAAACAAGTTTTCTATAAGGTACACATCATTTTGAGCTCCAAAAACTCCCCTCATAGTTGCTATAATAGTTAATTTTTATTTGCATGTTTTGGCCCTCATAATTATATGTTTCATAGCATTATAAATTAGTGGTTCATTATCTTGATTCATTTTATTTTGATGAACCCTATTTTCACATGAAATAAATACCACTTCCTCAACCTATCTTTCCTAGTGCTCTCCATTTTCCTTTACATAATGGAAAGGAGTGTGATCTTGTGGAACAACTTCACAATGCTCTTGCTAAGATTTCTTTATGGGATCTCATTTAGGAATCACCTAATTACCATATAATTCTTCAAAGTGATTTATGACAAGTTGTGGTCCCTCTTAGTGCACAACCAAATGATGTAGCTTCCCTAATTCAAGGTATGAACTTAGTCAACTTAGACATTAAATTCCGTCAAGATGAGTTAACTCCATTAGAAGTGAAAAAACAAAATGAGGCTTTGATAATAGTGGTTTTTATTAATAGACATGGCATAAGTCATACTCTCATTGACACTGGTTCGAACCTTAATATGTGTAGTATAAACCTCTTGGATAATATTAGAGTAGACGAGAGTCAAATTCAAGCTAATTCCTTATATATTCATGATTTTGATAATGTGGGAAAACAACCTCTTGGTGTGATAACATTACTCGTGACAGTAGGAAAGTTAACATTGCAAACTCCTATTCATGTTATGCCCAATGATCTCTCATAATTAATCTTCTCCTAGGTATACCTTTGATTCATGCAATGAATGTGGTGCCTTCAACGTTGCATCATCTAGTGAAGTACATTTACAACAAGGTTTACACAATCAAATCCAACCTACAGACAGAAAATTGTTTGCAAACTAAAACTGGAATGATAATTCTCTTACAATATTGACACCAAATACAAAATTAGAAACGATACAAGAAGAAGAAGATAAATAAATCACAAAACTATTGGATGATGAGTGGGGTTCATTAGATGTTACACCTACATTCATGGGATAATACAAGATTACACACAAATTAGGAAAAGAGAAAGAGGCTACCATAATATCCACACAAGTTGAGTCATCAAAAGCATGTGAGTCCACAACTTTTATAAAATAAGAGGAAAACACAAATTATGTGTTCACATATGATGAGTGTGATCATGAGAAACCACCAAATCAAAAAGAGATGGTAAATCTTTATGGAAGAGGTTACGAACTTTTAAAACAACTTGGCTATAATGGAAAATGATGTCATGTTAGAGAACAAGGTATTTGTGTCCCTATAGAGCCTTACACATAAGAAACAACTAGAAATCTTGGTTATTGTCCTTTGAAAGAAATTAAAGCATCAAAGAAACCTTTGCTTAATATCAATGTCATTGTAGAAAACACTCCTAGGAAAAATAGTACCTCATCTTTAAACACATTTTTTTGTGATGATTAGGGTTCATTAGATTTTACACCCTCCTTTAAAGGAGAGTACAAAATATCACAATCTAAAGAGTCTTGTGTATGTATGACACCTTTTAGTAAGAAAGAAATATCTTTGTCACAAAATAAAGGAACATATTCTACCATTGATCAAGAGAGTACCTTGTTTCAAGGCTTCTCCAAGCCCGCTTGATATCTCTCCCTCCAAGAACATGAAAGAAATTTTACAACAAAAGTTCCTTTGGTGCATATCATCGAGCACATGGTCATTCAACTAATGAATGTAAGGATTTGAGTAATAAAAATCAACATCTTAAGGTTTTTCATGCTCTTTGTTGTGTTGATGCACCTATTTTCTCTAGTTGATACCGATTTCCATCGTATCATGTTTCTCATCACTATGTGCCATTAGTAGCTTTATTTGTCTTGCTCATTTCCATTCATGGTGGTAAAATCTTAGGTGCAACCATTTTTCTCTTGGTGGTAACATGATAGTTCTTGGTGGTTGTCTTTGTCTCTATGATTGGGGGAAAATGATAACTAGTTTTTGGATGTGTGCATTCTTTTCAAGGATTCCCTCTTTCTCTCTTTCTACTTAAAATACCAACATAGCAAGTATGTTGAAATTTTACGTGGGAGGCATATTATCCACCATTCATTGTTTGCATGTTCCCTTCTTAGTGATGATAGCATACATCTCCTAGAAAGTGTGAAATTTTTATTCAAAGTGTGGCTTTCTTGATCTATGTGATGTGTCTTCTTTGTGGTGATATTATGCTTGATGTTCTACAAGAGTGTCACCTTTCTTGGCATATGGCATTCCTCTTAGTGATAATGTTATGGATTGCATTCCCTAAGGTGCAAATATTTTATCCTCAACTAGTCCTGTCTTGGTGACATTAAGCACGATGCTCCCTAAGGTAATACCTTTCATGAACTAAGAAAAACCCCTTTGACTATCCTATCCTATTGCATTTAAAACTTTTTCATTGCCACCAAGCATAGCACAACTCTCTTTCCAATGGTTTCTTCTTTTTTTTTAATGAGTGACTATCATAATGTAACTTGCAAGACTTATGGAACCTTTTTGTGTGGTGCCTTATCAAAGTTACTAGTTGGTATAGCTTTTGGTATGGTTTATGTGAGGGATCTTGTAGACCTAGCATGACTTTCGCATCAACCACCTTTTTATGGGTACATACTGACCTAGTGTGTGTTTCTCACTTTCTTGGGGCTCACCTAATGGACACTAGCTTTCATTATTCCTCATGAGTATATTTTTTTTTGCATAGTGGACAACAGGTTTTCACTTGTGAACTTTTTTTATGGATAATAGTGCAACCGCGGCTAATCCATCTTTTCTTTTCTTTCTTTTCACATTAATTTTGATATTGTATGATTGTGTATCTTGTCTTGTCGCTTCATATCATACATATGTGTGTTTCCCTTTGTACTTATATTGGTTTTCCGTGGAATCTTCATCCTAGGGGCTTGAGAAACCTCCTTGATCTTTTTCATCCTATCCCATCAATATTTTTACACTTGGACCCCTCTTGATATATATCTGTCTACTTTAGTGTGAGTTTCAGCATAAGGCTCATCCACTCACTAAAGTCAGGGCTAAATGTAGTGTAAAAAATGTGAACCTTCAAATTTTCACACTATGTTTGCATCCCCTTAATTAATTGGACTTAATTAAGCCTCTAATTGACCCAGTTATGCATTTAAAATCCTAATTTATTTCATTTTTTGAAATGGGAACCTTTATTAAACAATTGCAAACATCAAATTAAACACCTTGGAAATTGAGTGTCCTAGATTTAGGGCCTAAGACCCATTCTCCCAAGGGCTAATGATTCCTCCATACACCTTAGGTCCTAATTTTTAATATGTTTTTGGCAGCATCTTAATGTTTAAAATTCAAATTACAATTTTTGGCCATTGATGTTTAATTGTTGAGAAATTAGAAAATTACCTATAAATACAAGTTATTTTTATCAATTCAATTTTAAGGAAAATTATCTAGCATTAAGGAAAGTTTCAAAAGAGAAAATATTATTGTCAAGGGCATTAGAGAGCAGTTTTATCAGTCAATTATTGTAGCATTCATGATCTTATCATGATGTCAAGATTTATGCGTGTTCATGCATGTTTTTGGAGCTAACATTGTGATGTAGGTTTCAAGTTTCAAGCATCAATTCAAGTATCAAGATCCATCATAAATCAATCCATTTCATGCTAGATCTAACCCTTGGATTGATGTGTTAGACTTCAGTCGTCTAAGGTCATCCATTAAATGGTTTTGGTGAGTTAAAACAAGCTAGTTTTCATTCATCATTTCTTCCATATATTCGTTCATTTCATTTTAAGGTTTAATTACCAAACTAGGGTTTGACCAAGGAAAACCCTTATAAATAAAAAATAAACATTTTTCTCTTCCTTGTGTATGTGCAAGTTTACAAGTGAAGAGGGATCGAGATTGGATCAAAAGTGAAATTTTGTAATGTTGTCAAAGTTATCATCAAAGTTATCAAGACATGGAAAATCACCTACAAAATTTGTTCTTAGCCTTCCAACAGTCAAACCTAGAGAAATCATAGCCTCGGATCCAACACCAAAGGACTGAAAAAATATATTTTAGAAAAAAGTGCAAGGACATATTTGCCTGGGTGAATGAATCCTAACAAGACACTTTATGACATTTTTGAAGCCAAGTACAAACTATCTTAACCTTCTCAGATCTTCCAATTGATTGTTGTTTCTAATAGTCTTATCATAGCACTTCACATTCCACGTGGTAGATCTTAGATGTTGTATTATTAATGTACTTTTATTCTTCTCCAAAAATTGCTTTTCAATCATATTTTACAATTTTCTGTCATAAGGAAGAAGAGACCACATAGTGTCCCAAAACTTGGAGTTGATTCATCTTAAGGGTAGTAGGTCAATTTTAATTAATTGTGGCATTATCCTTCTTCCTAATGAAATAGGAAAAGGTGGATTGGTGATTAGGTGGACACCCCCTTTTGTGCTTTTTCGCATAGGTCCCTCATTTCTAGGTCTTCCTATCTTATATCACCCATCCCATTTTCCTTCATTTCATTAATTAATGAAATTAATATTTTAATTACATTGGAGAAAGAGTGTCCTAGATTTTTAGGCCACGACCCATTCACCCAAGGGGGAATGAGTCCACTTCAAGTCCTAGGACCCATTTTTAAATATGATTTTGGCAGTATTTTAATGATTCAAATTTCATATACAATTATTAGCTTTGGAATCTATTTTTTGAGAAATTAGATAAACACCTAGAAATACAGTATTTTTGTCAATTCAAATCTAACACTTAATGAGCAGCTTTTGGAGAATAAAATATTATTTTCAATAGCATTCAAGAGTAGATTTATTAATCATTTTTTGTAGCAATTAAGGTCCTAACATCATGTTCAAGCTTATGTGTGTGCATATCATCCTGTGAAGGGTAATATGCATTGTTGATCCTCAAAGCATCCAAGCATTCAAGTATACAACAAATCAGGAAAATTAAGATCAAGTCATTGGAGTGATGTGTTTGACATTAGTCCTCTAATGGAAGCCATTCAAGGTTCAGTGAGTTTTAGCAAGAAAGTGTTCATTCATCATTTCCTTCTCCATTTTCATTATCTTTCCATCAAGGTTTAATTACCAAACATGGGGTTTGACTAAGGCAAACCCCCATTCAAATAGAACATGTGTTCCCTCTTTGTATGTGTAGATTATAGGTTGAAGAAGGATTGAAGATCTTCAAGATAAATTTTACAATCTTGCATTTATTGCATTCATTGTTGTCAAGTCATAGAAACTTAGATTCAGAATTTATTTTTGGTTGTCCAATAGTGGAGCCTATGAAAAATAGAAGTTAAGATCCTACCTCAGAGGATTGTAAAAATATTTCCAAGATCCCTAACTAGGATCCATTCTCCTTAGGGAAAATCTATACTTCAATAGAGCTTATATCCTACTTTTGGTGACTGGCACATGTGTCTTAACCCTTCTTAGATCTACCTATAAACTATGGTTGTACTTTCAAGAATTTGCATTTCATATTCTAGGTCTTATAGTTCATGTAGTTTAGGCATTACATATCATTTCAAATTGGTTTCAAAGCCATTCCATTATCCTATTGCCCTAAAGGAACTAAGATCTAGATCTGATTGACTCACCCTTTAGGTTGAAACTCAATCTTTACTCCTTGTGATCTATTTCCTAATGAAATGGTCCTAGGGAAAGACACCTATTCTAGATCTTTAAATTCTTAGGATCCTTTCCCCAAAATTTCATTTTGGTGAACCTAACATTATACATCATACCTTTTTTGATTTGGAGACATTTGAAACCCTAGATCTAGGTTTTGCATCATCTCATCTTGCATTGCATTTAGGGTTACATATTGTAAGTTTGCATCATCTAAATTCATAAAAATACAAAAATATTGCATACTTCCTACATAGTAGCTTGCATTAAAGTGTCCCTTAGTCATTAAAATCAACATTCCATTCAAAATTGCATTCAAAAAAATTGTCATTTTCTTCATACATTGTCATAAATTTGCATTTGTATTTTCATCATATTCATTAAAAAACTATCACTGAATAATTTGTTTACTGTTAGAAACAGTGAGCTTAAACATCAAGTTAAACATTCATAATTTAATATTTCAAACCCCTATCCTAGGACTCATTCACCTTAGGGAAAACCTGTCCCGAGGTAGAGGTGTTTTTCTAAACTTTCGCACACTATTTTGTCTCTACTTTATTATTTTGTTACAACTTGTGCATCTTTGTTTTAGTTTAATAAATTGCACATTTTTGTAATTGTTTTCATCTAGTTCAATCATGGTGAAAAAAAGTGCATTGTTTGACATTAAAATTGGCATTCAAAATTAATCATTTTTCAGGTTTTTACATCTAAAATTAATTAATTATAATATTTTAGATCTAAAAATTGCAATATCTTGTTTAAAACTTGCATTGTGTTTCCTATTTCTAGATGTTTACTATCTTTACTTAATTGGACTTTTGTCCATTTTTGGGTACACTTTTGGTTTAGCAACACTTTTATGAGTATCACAAACTAATGTCCTATTGCCAATTCTTCAATGAGACATAGTTAGAGACTCATAACATCCCATGTTGGTACATTAGTTATAGATCTTGGGTTTTCCAACTCTTTCACTCATAGGTTGACACTAGTCAACCCATCTTGGACTCCATCTCTAATGTCACATGTCCTATAACCACTACTTCTACTCATGTTGAAAACATTGTTTCTCATGTCCTTAAGAGAAATTGCAAAAAATAAATAAAGTCTTAGAGAAACTTCAAGACTATGTCAGTATAGAATATATTGTTGGTATTGTTTTCCCTATCATATATAACATGAGGAGAATGCTTGATAATGAACTTGGAATAGAGATTGTGTGTAGCTTAGCCCATATTATTGATAATCATGAACTCCTAAATAGCTAGTTGTGCTCAAACATTGGGATACACTCAAATTCAAGGAGGAAATAAAATTTCTCGCCCTACAACCATAGCTTTCATTCCTATGTATACCAATCCAACTATTCAACCAACTAGCAATACCACTTCAACTTTGGGTATTTTCACTAGGAATCCTTTTAGATTGGTGAATTCAAACATAGTATCTCCTAACACCCTACCTCTCACAAAATTGCAATATAGTTGTCCACTCAACACATATACAACTCCACCATATTCCCCTCCATCTAAAAGCACAACCAATGATTCTATCATAAACAACTTTTTGCAAAATATCATATCCCTCCAACATCAAATAGTAACATTGAACCAAAACCAAACCAGACAACCTTCACAATATGTCAAATGAAACCCATTAACATTGGAGATATTGAGAGTGAAAATTACACAAGGCATAGAGATACCTAGATTTGAGAAACGCGGTGGTAAAGGAGATCCTAGCAACCATGTGTCAGCATATACTAGCATATGTAGTGACTTTATTTTTGAAGATAAGTCATTGGCTAAGCTTTTTCCTATGTCTCTAAAAGATATGTAACCTTGGAATGGTTTTGTTCCTTATGGAATAACTCAATCAACTTATTTAATCATCTTTTTTATGCCTTTATTAACCATTTCCAAGTGCACATTGGTCCTATGATGGTCTTACCTGATTTGATGCAATGTAAATAAAATGCAGATGAAAAGGTCACTAATTTTATAGCATGTTATCAACTTCTTTATTCACAAATCAACATTAAACTTCCCAATGTTGATCCTTAAATAATTTTCATTTACAACTTACAAAAAAATATCCAAGATAAGTTTGGGATTATTAAATTTCCCTCCTTTACACACATATATATGGCTCTTTTTAATTATCAAAACTCTCTTAATTAATGCGTAGGAAAAACCGCTTCAACTCATCCTGAAAATTTTGAAACCATGCCTCATAGAAATTTTCAACCATTCAACAAAACAAGGGCTTTATATAGATAAACCCACCTCAACCAACCAACCATGTTGAACCTCAAGTGGCTACCATAAAAATAATAAATCCATACCAATCTTGAGAGCAAAATACACAATTCACCCCATTACTTGATACCCTCCATTCTATCATGTTGCAACTCTTGAGCAAGAACCTAGTCACCTTACCTCTCATTAGACCTCTTGATCCAACCAATCCTTTAACTTTGAGCCATAATCCCAATACCTTTTTTCAATATCACAAACAATTTGGACATGATACAAAATGATGTAGGCATCTTAAACATATACTGCACAAGACCTCATTGATTCTAATCACATCCAATTGGGTGGTGTTAATGATCAAGGAAATAAATTTTACAACCAACCCAATTAAAATTTACAAATATTTACCAATCCCATGAAAAACCATTCTATCTCCTTTGTAAAAGTTAGTGATAACAAGAATGATGTGATGAATGTTGGCAACATACAAGGTATAACTAATGATAATAAGAGTGATAATGGAGACAATATAGATACTATGATTGGATAGATTGGCATTCAACCTCATAAAGGCCAAACCAACTTGTCTCTTGGCATTGCTTTCTCAAGCAATGATATAATTAAACATGTACCCAATGGTCCTCTTTACACAGCCAAAAGAATTAATGAAAATCCTATAAGTGGGATATTAATTGATCTTGTGTGTATAGATAATGTGATCACTAAGGAATTATTATTTGTGCATGAACTTTACCAATATTCTTATGAAAAAACAAAATCATGGATCTAAACACATGATGGTTTTTCTTTCCCTATGATAGGCTTGATTACTCTTCAATTAAAATTTAGATCAAAGTAATTAGATGTATCATTCTCCATTATCTCGACGTCGGATGAATTTCATGTGAAGTTAGGCTATCCATGGCTATGCTCCATGAAATTCATCCCATTTGTCATCCAAAAGTTCTTCAAATTTATATTTGATAACCAAATCTTTGTAGTGCATCATTATGGATTTAATCCTTTGTCTTCTCCAGGGAATTCTTTTTTGGATTTATTTTGTCCTAAACCTGTAGAACCTATTAAACCTCATGAATACTTCTTTTCCAAATCCTGTCAAGAGTTCAAAGCGAGGCGTATAGAAGAGTTATCCCTTGCTAATATCCCACATAAAATTGAAAGACCCATAGTTGTTCCTCCCACTCCAAATTTTATGGATGAACCTATGCTTGAACCAAAAGAAACTAAAAATGATGCTATTCTGCTACCTATATCCCACAAGAGACCAAGAGATAACCATACAAATTTATTTTTTCCTCCTCAAATAAAAAAAATTATAAGCCTAGAGAGAAAGTTATTTCACAACCCTCAAAGGTCCCTTTCATTCCTCCCCTAAGGGAAGAAAATAATTTGAAGGTTGATAAACTCACTCCTACACCGTCACAACTTAAAAACCTTGCAAGAAGAAACCAAAATGCTAAAGAGCGTAGGCATATACATCGTTTTATTGCTCATAAATTAGAAGAAAATAGTAGACCAACTCAAGCAAAGAATGATGATTCTCCACATTCACTACAACATGAAACTTTTGCACCAAAAAAAAAGAACATACAATGGGAATTATCATTAGGCCTCCTGTTGTGATTAACTTGGATGATGATGATGGGATTTCTAAATTGATGAATTGCATAATGAATTGAATTCGTTGTTTTCCACTTATATGAAATTAGATGGATGAAACCATGATAAACCTCCTAAAAAGAGTGCATTGCCACTTGTTGAACCTGGTGATTGTCCTAATATGGCACTTTTCATTGCTCCTTTGGCTAGTTATCCACCTTTTGTATATGGTGAACAATAATGGGATACAGATGACCTATTATATGTTGGCTTGCATGTGACATACTAGTTATATGTCCTCTCTAAGTTATTTGTGATTGCATGTATGTAATGTGATCTCCCGTACTGTGCTACTTGGTTTTCCATAATGTTTGTGAGTTTTCTTTGGATGACCCCTGTTACTCTGTTGGTGCAAGGATATAAAGGAAACAAAATCTATCATGAATTTCTTCTATTTGTATCTACATTCTTCTACCTATTGTAATCATTGTCTTGTGTTTTCCTTTTGGGGATGATGCAAAGTGTTGAGAAGTTTAGGTTTCCTTCATGTTGACCCAAGAGGATTGTTTTCCTTTTATTTCTCTATCTATCATTCTTCCTTTGTTTTTGTTGTTCCTCAAAGTATTTGGGGAATGATGATGATTCCAATCTCTATTATATCACTATAGTGAATACATTCACTAACCTTGAATCTATCGATCCCTTATGCGTTCTATTTTGAGATTGCATGTGGGGGAAAAACACCTTCCTTTTTTATGACAACTTTATTTGGAAATATATGATTGGCATAGCAATTTCCAAATAAGCTCTCATGGCCATTTTATCAATTGGCATATATCATTTCTACTTTAAAGTAATTGCTCATAGTATGGTGTTTAGCAACTCCTTTAAAGTGGAGGCATGCATTGGTATTGTTACATTGGCATTCTCATTTTCACATGAACATATTGACATATTTTCTTCACTTTTGTTCACATAGGTTGGACTTAGTGTAGCATTGGCATAGAATTGATCATTTTGGTACTGACTTATGGGTATGACGTTACCCATGTGCCACCCTTTGCTATGGGTACACACCTTGTAAACCTAGTGTGTGTTTATCATCTTGTCTTTGGGTTTCACCTAGTGTATACCAAAATTACACTAGCCCTTGTCAGTGTATTTTCATGGCCACCTAGCATAATGTAACTTTATTTCTAGTGAAGCCATGAGTGTGTTTTATTTACAACAGTGCAACTCTTGCTAGTCCATCCCTCTTGCATTAGATTTAGAATTCTATGCTTATGTATCTTATCTTGTTGCATGTATCTTACACATCGTGTGTGTCCCTTTGTCCTTATGTTGGATTTTCCATGGGATATTTGATCCTAGGGGCTTAATCATCCTCCTTGAGAAACTTGGGAAACAAGTGCCTCACGTAAATAAAGCACCTCCATCTATTCTTTGGCTCTTTATCCTATCATTATTTTCATCACATCTTGTGTGTGGAAAATATGTGTAAGTAAAATTAAAAACAACACACCTTAATGAAACACTACTAGAGAATTCAAATGATAGATTTGATCTATTTGAAGCATAATAAAATCTCTAAATTCATTCCATTTCTCTCTAACTCCAAGGATTTATTAAATCAAAGTGGCTCTCATATTATGTGTACTGTGATTGTTAAAATGACAACTTAGAGAATGATAATGATACACTAAATGATATGTTGTGATGAAATGATTGAAAATGAAAGCTATGATAATGAAATCTACGATACTGTGATAATGATATGAAATGATATGATAAATCTATTGTAAATTAAGATGCAACTGATATGATATGCATGATTATGAATACTAAAATGATTGCTATATTTACTAATTACTCAAAATTTTGTATGCTCTAATATGATTCCTACAGAGTAAAATTACATAAAAGTGGGATCCATTTCTTGTAGCAAGAGGCTGCTTTATAGATTTTCAAAGGAAATTTATGATGTGGCAGAAAGCAATGGTTTAGATTTGATTTGGGCAAATCAATGGTAGAAGATGAAGAAATTGGCAAGGAAGAAGGGGAAATGCTTTCTTTCAGAAAAACATTGTGCCAAGTAATTAGGAAGAAATTATGGATCCATGAAGCCAACAACTATTTCCAATTGTTAAAGTTTGTTTCAAAATTAGCTAGAAAGATAAAGTAAAATTGAATGCAACTTGAAGCTTTCAACTTTGTTGAGAGAAAATTTGTAGACATGTGCTCAATTGGAAATTTGAGTTATTCAATTTTGGAGGGAAGATGTATTATTAAATAAAACAATTGGAATTTGTTTATTTAATAAAAGGAGATGATAATTAAACAAACTATGTGATTTTGTTTATTTAATTGAGATAGAAGAATTAGATAATTAAATAAAACAAACTATTGAATTTGTTTATTTAATTAAGATAGAAGAATTAGATAATTAAGTAAAACAAACTATTGACTTTGTTTATTTAATAGAAGAAAATGGAATATGAGTTATATAAATAAATATTTCTATTTATTTATAAATAGATAAATTAAAGGTTAATTAATCAAATACTTGTATTTAATTAATCAGATTTATCCAGACCATTTTCAGGCGTATGCATTTTGCACCTCTTTGAAGTGATGTGTTTACACATTGTTTCAAAGAATCAATTTTTCTACTCGTATTGACAAAAAAAAATTGTGATATGCCCCAGACGCTGATTTTTGAGTGATAACGGATATATGCCTCCTCGCAAGATATATCGATGAATTTTTGAATTCTCAGGATTCTTTTGAGATTTTTGAATTTTTTGTGATTTGATGATGATTTGAAATTGAAGTGATTTATCTCCAGACAAATGATGTTAAAACTGTCCCATTGATGAAATAATGAATAAGCCCTCTTTTGTAATTTAAAATAAATCAATGCCATAAAAACCCTACTTAATTAGCCTTTAAAAGGTTAAAAAGATTATTTTGAAATTCATTTGTGCATATTGATTTTGAAATTTGAGAGTGATTTAGCAAATTGTGCATTTGGAGCAAGATGGTGATTCCCTACCACACACATTGATTTGAGTGTGTGCGACGGCACAACTGCCTAGCAGCGTATGGACCTCCGGTACGTACCCCGATAAACTTCCTCGTAATTCATGCAACTTTTTTTTCTCGCTCTTTTTCTCATTTGAATTTTTCTTTCTAGTTTTAGTGTTTTGATATCCCGTTGTAGTGCATTAGAGAACTATTTTAGCACATTCACTTGTTTTGTGCATTCAAGTATAGATTTAGCACATAGGTATAAAATTGTAGCACATAGATTGAAATAGTGCTTTGAAAGTGTAGATCAACGCATTGATTGATTGAAATGGAACATTGACTATAATGGTGCATTGAATAGTTGTTTTAGCACATTGACTGACTAAACTGGCGCATTCACAGTTTTAGCGTATTGATAGACTGTTTTAGTGCATTGGTGAGTTTAAATGGTGCATTGACTTTTTTAGCGCTTTGATAGATTGTTTTAGCGCATCCAAGTCAGAAAAGATGTATTTTTCAGTAAACTTCTTGATTTTGATGTTCTTTGATCATGTCAACCTTTCATGTTATTTTGTTTGATCATTCTGATAGATTTAGATGATTATTGATCTCATGATAGGTGAGATTCAATGATTGATTGTGATAACTGACCTCATGATAGGCGAGGATCAATTATAGTTTGATCGATTGAT
Source organism: Sequoiadendron giganteum (assembly GCA_007115665.2). NCBI lineage: Eukaryota > Viridiplantae > Streptophyta > Pinopsida > Cupressales > Cupressaceae > Sequoiadendron > Sequoiadendron giganteum. The sequence continues at coordinate 759,541,927 of CM021102.1, read as the reverse complement.
TAACCTCATGATAGGCGATATTTTTGATAGGTTGATGCTCATGAGATTTGATCAAAGTCTCACCAAAGCTAATTAAATTGATAGGCCGATTGGTTTTGATTGATTGAAAAGATTACTGATTTCTGATATTTTGTGATGATAAAAGCCTTTGGTGAATATTTAGATTCACGAGCATTTCCCGAGGACTTTTGATTTGATACCTCAGTTGACACAACCTGATATAGGTGTTATTTCATGTTGTGGTTTGTCCTCTTTGTTATATATGCCCCAGATTAAGATTAACAGGGGGCTTCTCAAAGCCTTAGCAAAGAGATGGCATAGTGAGCATAACACCTTTCACTTACCTACTAGTGAGATGACAGTGACCCCGAAGGATGTATACCATATACTCAGGATACCTGTGGTGGGAGAGCTTGTGTTGTATGATCATACTGAGCAGGGAGGTACCGATGCCTTACGCAAAGTGTTTGAGGATGATCGGATATGTGGATATGAGATTCCCTGGAGGGAGATGGTTGATGCTTATGCTACACTTCCATTTGTGCTTGTTGGTTTCATTGGGGGTTTTCTATGTCCTGACCATAGGTCGAAGGGACTGTCAGTCAGATGGGATCAGATTTTGGAGCAGATGATCATGCATGGTACGAGATATGCTTGGGGCATGTGTATGTTAGCCCATTTATACCATGATTTACACCAAGTTGTTTATCTTAGAGGATGTAGTTTGTCAATCGGAGTGACTTTCTTACAGACATGGGCATGGGAGCATATTTCCATCACACGTCCCCTTGCAGATAGATAGCAGCCAGTTGGGATACCATATGTCCATGGCTACACAGGTCCAATTGTCCAGCATAAGCTAGGAAAATTGGAGTACTAGAGGTGGATGTTAGATGATCTGATGCATGGATAAATGTATGATATGATAATGTCAATGATAATGCCCCTATATACATGATTTTTTTTTGGTATTTTTTGATGCAAATATATGATGTGATATATTCATGAATGATTGATATGATAATGTATATGATTATGCAATGACATGGGAATGATATAGTTTTTGTTTATGTGAAGTATATTCAATCTATTAAATGATAGAGATAACATTGTTTTTGAAATATTTTCCAACCTCAAAATAATCTATTTTGCAGATGCAAATCTAATATGAATGCAATATTATTTAAGTGTGCAAACCTACTTATGCAAAATTTATCATCTTAACAATCTATATAGTTTGTTTTTTATCATCATTGAGCCTTGGAAATGTTGAAAGTGAGTACAAGAATCGATGGTATAAGTTAGACCATGATGACCTGAGTACTTCTTTCATGATTTTTGATATTGCAAGTTAACACAAGCATCTAGGTATAATTAAACTGAGATGACATGTGCATTTCTTACGTAAAACAAACAAGAATCAATCATTTTCCTATGTGAATCTGAAATGTCTTTAGTGATACCTGGAAGAGAACGTCTCATCAAAAGCCACATAGGAGAAATGATTAACTCATAGACAACAAACAAATAAAAATCAAACTCCTTCCTTGCTTCTCTAGTTCAATACATCATCGAGTTGCTCTAGAGATATGATAAAAAAATCAAAGTACAACATTTGAACACTCAAGCTTAAGTAGTAAAATCATTTCTCAAAATAATATCATCCATGTATATTTGATTTGATTGATTGATTCAAGTTGTTTGATTAGATAGTTTGATCTTCTAATGATTGTTGATTATTCCATGTTGAGTCTCCCTATGATCATTGTGGTTGTTGCGTTGTAATTTTGTTGTTTGTCATTTAAAATAAGCTCATAGTTTATTGCCCCTAGTTAGTTCAGGATTTTTCCCCCAAGCTAGGTTGAGACACGACAACATTTCCAGGATATCTATATGAGGTTCTTCAATGATAATCAGAATGATGGCAAAAATGACTGGTCAAGATGTGCTAAGATAGATGAAACGGCTAGTCTATCACAAATAGTGCCTGTTTCTAGGTTTTTACTACTTGTTTTTATTGCACTTTTTAGATTTTATGAAATTTTATTTTTTTGTTACCAAGACGCCTATTTTCCAGGTTTTCATCAAGACAACAATTTTTTTGATTTTTACTTTTTTTTTGTATTTTCTTTATATTTTTTTTTTAATTATTTTTGCAAAACTTTCACCATGCACTAGATAATTCAAGTATAGAACTTTCTAAGGTGGATACTATTTATAGGTTCATCAAAAAAATTCCCCTCAGGTGTGGACAACTAATAAGCTCCTGATCCATAGACTAATATGACAATGAAGGGACCTAGCCAGTTTGGTTCAAACATACCCTTCTTTTCACAATCCTGTTGATTACGAGGGATTTCCTTTAACACCAAGTCACCTACCTGAAATGCCCTTGGTTTGACTCTGTGATTATAGCTTTTGGACATCCTCTATTGATATTCTTTCAAGTGATCCACAACTTGTTGACGGTGCTCATCTAACAGTTCCAGCTCCTGAAGTCTAGACTCTCAGTAGTCCTCATCTGAAATGATCCCTTTTAGTTACACATGAAAGGATGGTATTTCAACCTCAATTGGTAGAATAGCCTTTGATCCATATACCAAGGCATATGTTGTAGCTCCTATAGGTGTTCAAATAAGGGTTTGATATGCCCACAAAGCAGGATTCAGTTGAACGTGCCAATCGCGTCCAACATCATTGACCATTTTCTTCAAGATTTTCAGTATAGTTTTGTTTGAGGCATCTACCTAGCCATTTCCCTGAGGATAGTATGGTGTTGAAAAGTGATGTTGGATATGAAATCGCTCACACAATTCTTGTACATCTTGAGTCTTAAAATTTCTACCATTGTTGGTGATAATGGACTAAGGAACACCATACCGACAGATAAGGGAATTTAAGATAAAGGATGAAAAAAAATTTCATGTGATGGTGGTTAGGGGTATAGCTTCAATCCATTTTGTAAAGTACTGTGTGGCTGTAATAATAAAGTTATTTCTATTGGATGAAGGGTGAATTTTACCTACCAGATCTAGTCCCCATTGACAAAAATGCCATGTTGTTGTGAAAGGTTGTAGTTCCTATTCTAGTGCATGTATAAGGTTGCCATGGATTTGAAACTTTTGGCATTTCTTTACATACTGAAAAGACTCCTCCATATTTGGCCAGTAATACCCCAAATGGAGGATTTTCTTTGCTAGACTTAGACCACTCAAGTGATTCCCACAGATACCCTCATGAATTTCATGCAAGGTTTTTTCAGATTTGTTACGTTCTAGAAATTGTAGGAGAGTACCATCAAGACCTCGACGATAAAGTATGTCGGTAATCAAGGTATGTCATGTGGCTTGGCAAATGAAGTTTCATTTTTGGTTTTGGGAAAGATCAGGAGGAAGGGTATTATCCTTCAAGTAAGTATATATCTTCCCATAGATGAAGGTTTTAGGGTCAATGATTATGGCATATTACTTGTGATTCAGGATTTTCATAGGCAAGATTAGACACTTGTTCTGCCATAAACTCATAACATCTTCGTTGTTCTAGTATCTGCAAGAGAGAAGCAATTGTAGCCATAGAATTTGTAGCTTTGTTATCTTCCCTTGGTATTTGTTCAAATTTGATCTAGACAAAGTACTTTTTTAAATCATCCATCATTTTCTTATATGGTAGCAACTTTTCATCCCATGTTTGATACTCGTCATTTACTTGATTAATGACCAGTTGTGAATCTTCATAGTCCTACAACTCAGCGATATTCCATTCTACTCCTACTTTGATGCTAAGTATTAATGCCTCATATTTAGCTACATTATTAGTACAAGTAAAGTTGAGTCTGTAGGACTTTGGAATGGTGTGTCCTTGAGGTGTGACAAATAAGATCCCAACACCTGATCCATGTTGTGTGTATGATCCATCAAAATATAGCATCCATTGTTGTGGTGTGATAGTAAGAACATCTACATTAGGAAATTCAATGCTCATTGGTTGATCATCTTGTAGAGATGCTTCAGATAACTGATCATCTATCACTTATCCCTTGATAGATTTTTTATCTACATATTGGATATCAAACTCACTCAAGATCATGACCCATTTGGTTAGACTTCCTATTAAACTAGCTTTGTTGCGTAAGTATTTTAGTGGATCAATCTTAGCTATGATCTTAACTGTGTGAGTCGGCATATAATGGTACAACTTTTGAGTAGAAAATACTACCGTCAAACAAGCTTTCTCAATGAAGGTTTAATTTATCTCATAACCTTTCAAATTTCTACTAATATAATAAATAGCTTGTTCCTTTCCTACAGGATCTTCATCTACTAATAAAATTCCCAATGAAATCTTCGTTGTTGCTATATAAAGTAGTAATGGCTTTCCTTCCATAGGCGGCACCAATATTGGTGGAGACATCAAATATTGCTTTAGTTGATTGAAGTTAGTTTCACATTTTTCATCCCATCTGAAAGAGACATTCTTATGTAGTAAATGATTGAACAGATGACTCTTGTCTACTAGTTGAGAAATGAACCTTCGGATTGACTGAAGCCTTCCTTGTAGAGATCGTAGTTGACTAATGTTTATAGGTGCTAGCATCTCCATCATAGCCTTGACCTGGGTGGGATCCACTTTGATTCCTTTCTCTAAAACTATGTACCCTAGAAGCTTCATCGATGTTACACCAAACACATATTTCTTGGGATTTAGCCTAACGTTGAACTTTTCTAGACGAGTGAAAATTTTGTCTAGGATCACAAGATGTCCTTCTCTAGTATATGGTTTTTCCAATAGATCATCCACATAGTCCTCCATAAAAGTATGCATCATGTCTTGGAAGATGGTGGTCATTGCTCTTTGATATGTAGCCCCTACATTTTTCAAACCAAAAGGCATCACATTCTAGCAAAATGTTCTCCATGGACAAGTGAATGTTGTCTTATCTTGGTCCTCTAGTGCTATCTTGATTTGGTTATAATCTGAGAAGCCATCCATAAGTGATAACATGGCATGTCCAGTTGTCAAGTCTACAATAATTTCAATGTTTGGTAAAGGAAATTCATCCTTCAAACATGACTTGTTGAGATCCTTGATGTTGGTACATATCTTGATGTTATTGTCTGGCTTTGAAATTGGTACAATGTTTAATATCCACTCAGCATAATCAATTAGATGAATGAAACCAGCATCTAACTATTTCTTGAGTTCTGCCTTCACCAACAGGGCAATATGCGGATGCATTTTCCTTAGCTTTTGTTTAACTGGTTTAACCCTAGGAGGTAGAGATAGATGATGCATCAAGAGTTCTAGATCAGAAATCATTGATGTTGCCAGATGTAATGTTTGTACTTTGTCTTTTGTGCCCACATTGATAGACTAATTTGGATCAACCAACACTGATGACATCTCATGATAATGTTCAGGAAGAGTGTCAAATCCCCCATCTTTCAGTGCCTCAGAGAGGTTTTCACTGTCAGATGCACTCTTTATTTTTACTTTTTCTAGATCTAACATTGCCATTAAATGGTTTTCACCATTAGATATTTTTCTTGTATTTTCATTTTTGCAGCTAGAAGATTTGACACCCTCGTAACTTGAAGCTTCATTATGAGTTTCATGGTTGGAAATTGTGTCAAGATTGTTGGAGCAAAGATAGTTAATGATGGCATCACCATTCACAAAGGTAGGAATGTTAGAAGGATCTATTTGGTCCTAGTCAATAATCTCAGGGTGTAGTAAGGGTAAAAGATCATCGAATTGATGAAGGTCCACAGAAGTAAAAGTCTGAATAGAAATTTTGTCAGAGTTTTCAATAGGGGTTTCGAGGATTATGATGTTACTCTACTCCAAGTCTATCTCGCTCGAAGTATGTTCATCCTCACTCAAGAGTCATCGATATTCTATGATCCAAACACAAGGGGTCTAGTCCCTAAGCTTTGTCCCTACTTACGTGTAGGTGCATACCTTTGTATTACATCCATTTTTTGTCTTCAAAGAATACCTTAGATAGTGAATCCCACTCATACGCATTAGAGTATGTCTCATATTTATCACTAGCTTGTAGTTGTAGGATTCTTTCAACAAAATTTCGGGTAGCTTCTTCTTTTATCTCCTCTTTATATATCCCAATCCAATTTTGTCTTTTGCTTGAAATGTGATCGGTTGAATAGGTTCTACGATGTCGTCCTTCCTTTTACTGATAGGTCCTTGTCCTCCATACCCCATCTTCTCTAGGATTTTATTTCCTTTCTCGTATTGATCTATTTGTATGTTGGGGGTTGCTAATGTATATGCTTTCTCATCTTTGTAGAGCCAATTCAGGACAGCCTTATCCTCTGATTTGTCAATCAAAGTGCCAACCTTTACAAATCTGCCATCTACAACTATGATAGGTTGTGATAATTGTTGCATTGATGTTGAAGGTTGTCCATAAATTATTGGTGAAGGCAGAAATTGTGAAAGACATAAATATTGTTGGATGGATTACTCTCCCATGCCTTTGTTTGTTAATTGGATCTTTTCATTGAATTTCTTTGATAAAGAGTTTTCATTATTTGTTGTAGTGGAATCAACAATACTTTTTTCATTTTATTGGTCCTTCTTTTCAACCCAATTTGATACAACATTTGATTGCCTCTCATTATTTGATGAATTTGGAGTTTTAGCTTCCCTGTTATGAGGTATAAAAGTATCTTGAGTTGCCTTAAGCATGTTGCATTGTTGGGGATTATTTGAATCAGCTGAGATGGTTATTTCTTGTCAATTTACTGGAAACTTCAAGCACTAATGATAGGTGGATGACACTGCTTGCATCTCGTGAACCCATGGATGTCCCAAAAGTATATTATATGCCAGATCTTTGTCCAACACTTGGCAGATTATGTCTTTCACAATTGGTCCCACTTGGATAGGTAAGACAATCAATCACTTGGAAGATCTTTCTTCATCATCATATTCTTTCATTGTGATTTTCCTTCTTGGATCAATAGCATTATCTGAATATCCTAGTGCATGGATCAGTTTTAAAGTACAAATATTCAAACCAGCTCCACCATCTATAAGAACATGCTTAACTCGGTGTTTGTGGATGAGAACTTCAATGTGGAGGGAAGCATTGTGTGGATGGTTTAGTGATACATCATCATGCTCAGAAAAGGATAGGCAGTGAGGAGCGGTTAAGTGTCCTACCATAGCCTGGAACTGATAAACTTCCAAGTTATTAGGTATTGTTTTGGTAACAAGAGCTTGTTCTAGGATCTCCTTCTGTGCTGGTGATATTTTCAAGAGTTCTAATATCGAGATTTATGCTAGTCTTTTCTTTAACTGATGAATTATGTAGTACTAATTTTTAGGGGTAGTAGTTGTTTTGATTGTAGACGAAGTATCAGATGATTTACTTGCAGCTCCTTTCAGTATTACTTTAGGTTGTCCCCTTGTTGTCACATTGACTGGTTTATATGCTAGATTCTCTCTATTTTTTATGACGTTAATCTGATTTTCACTCGCAACAATGTTTGTGGTTTGATGATCAGTTGTGATGATGTTATTGCTGTCATAAATTTCTGCATTATGAGTTTGATAATCAGCAGTAATCATGTCATCAATACAATTATCAGTAGAAATAAACTCATTTATTTGATTTTTAGCAAAAATAAGGTTATGTTCATCATTGATTTGAGCAGTATTAATTTGATTGTCAACTACCGAGCGATATGGAGAATAGTGGAATCATAAACATAGTTTACATTTTTGCCTTTACCATTTGAAGAAGATGATTCACCTTTGTCATAATTTGGTAAAGGATTTTTTAAAGTTCCATGATCGTTGTTTTTTTGTGGTCCCTCAACAAATATTTTCTTGTTTTCAATCAGATCTTGGATCAAATGTTTTAATTGCCATCAAACGTTTGTCTTGTGACCTTTGTTTTTATGATAATCACAATAATTTGCGTCATTCCACCAAACTGGTTTGACTTGTGGAACCCAATTTCATGGCTATTGTAATGTTAAAATTTTGGCTTCAATAAGTTCCTTTAATGTTGATTCCAATGATTGTCCTAAAGGCGTAAATTTCCTCTGATTTGATAACTTTTGGAACAGTTGTGATTTAGATCCAGCATTGTTCAAATTGTTGTTTTCATTTGCATTTAGATTGTTGCCTTGATTGTTGTTTTGAATTGTATTTTTTGCAGCTACTATTAAATTGAATATTGGTTTTGCATTTTGTGTTTCGGTCACAACATCATTGTTTCCAACATTTCTATATTTTTTCCAAAACTTAGGTTTATCGTTGTTTTTGTTATTAGAGGAATTGGCATTGTTTGATCCTTCATTGTTTGTTTTTAGGACTCCTCTCTTGACCAAAGCTTCTTCTATCTTGAGACCATTTTCGATTATTTTTTCGAATGTAGGAGGACATTGTAGTTCAAGTCTATAACTCATGTCATCATTTAAATTATCAATGAATAGTTCCATCTTTTCTTTTTCAGGTATGGCACATGGATATCTTGCAAACAACCTTCTGCATCTTTGCAAGAATAAGATAAATGTTTCACCTTTCTTTTATTTAGTATTGCAAACATCCTTCATTGTGATATCATGTTGTATATTGTAGGAGTATTTAGTTATAAATTTTTTAATTAGATCTTCAAAGGATCTAATTCTTGGAGTTAATTTTGAGGACCACTCCATACATTTTCCACCTAAGCTTCTTGGAAATAGACTCATCAAGTATGTCTCTTCATGAGAAAACTCTAAGCTCATAGCTCAAAATTATCTTACATGGTAAAGAGGATCTAATTTTCCATTGTATTTATCGTACTTGGGAAACTCACAGTGTTTTAGAAATGGAATCATGTTCACATTTTGAGCAAAAGGATATGGAAAAATATCTTGCAACAAGTATCTCTTAGTTGTTCCTATTTGTATATCTTGGAATTGTTGTTGTAATATTTGTAATTAATGTTTCATTTCATCCACTTCATCTATATTTTGTGTTTCAGTCTTAGCTCTTTTAGGTGTTTCTTTCAATCTATCAATATCAAATTCCTTTGGAACTTTAACACCCAGATCAGTTAACATTAACAAATACTTTTCCCCATCCTTTTTCAAAATTTTCTCCATAACCTTATGGAACTTGGTGTCTTGTTGCATATTTTTTAGATCCTCTTCAGATATCTCATCATCATTATGTTGATTGGATTTTTTGAGGAGATTCTCTTCATTTTCAGACATGTTTTTTATTTCAATTTCTTTTTCTTGAATTTTTAGTCTTTTTGATCTTGTAAAAACTCGCATACAGATGTTATAATTTTCCACTAAACTTTGATCTTGGTTTGATAAGTGTCAAGGATGTTAACTTGATTCAAATATAATGATAGGTTATATTGATTATAGTAAGTTGACAAGTATGATTATACAGCTTCATTTCTTGAAGTAGGATGATTGATCCTGATAATGAAACTCGGCTTTTAATCATATGTGTTTGATAGACACTTTTAGGATGGTAGATCTTGGTTTAATTTGAAAAAATTCACTTGTAAGGTTTCATTTTTGAAATTTTAAGACTCTGGATTGATTTGAGAATTGTTTTTGTTTTGATAAAAAATTGAATTCTGATGTAAAAAGTCTGACAGCTAGTGAAAACAATTCTCTAGTTTTTGCTTTGGTGGATGCATTATAACAATCCTCAAATGCGCTAAAATAATTAGTAGATGCACTAACAAACTGGTTTGATGCATTTTTAAACAAGGTGGATGTGTTATATTGTTCCATCTATGCGTTATACTTTTCTTCCTATGTGCTAGATTGTTCCTCCTATAAGCTAGAATATTTCTCCTATGTGCTAAAAGATGGGTCAATGTGTTGTTAAACAAATTGAATCCTCTATAATAGAGAGCGAATGCGCTATTTTGGAAGTATTCAAGATTTTGACGGTCTTTTTTCTCTTTGGTTTTAAACTGTGAATTTGTTTGACTCCAGGGTATAAGCTTCTAATTTGATGACTTTGTATCTGATTTTTTTGTTGAGAACTATGGAAAACGTGTTTTGGTTGGATGATTTCCTCTTGAAAATTATTTACACACACAATAGCAAGTTTTTAAATAGTTGTTTTAAATTCTACGCATTAAACATATAGTGTGTGCTCTAGAATAAGGTCTGATTCTTTTAATTTTTACTGGTATAACACAATAAAGACAATTCAAACACTTTTTTATCTCAAAAGGTCACTGCAAATACCACAACCCACACTTGAAACTATGTCAGCTCACACAGCCGTGTCACCCCCTAGTGGGTGCCCATGTTTTTTCCTTTCTCGAGTCTTAACCAAAAGTTGAATCCCCCACTTTTGATTAGGGTCTCTGATAGTTATATGGTGAGTGTCTTGGGGGCAGATTTTTCCCTCCCCTTGCACTGTGATATAGAAAGTGTTCGGAAACTAATACAGTTGGATTCTAATCTTAAATTTCATAGATAGGGTTTTCATTTGGTGTGGCAATAGATAAACTCTCTCAGGAGACCTCCCAACCTTTAGAATAGAGGATTTGGGGATGGTTATCTTGCACACTTCCATCGAATTTCGAATTTTCCCCAAATTCACTTTTGATTATAGTGGGTTGGAAAACCTGGCTTTGGTTGTTCTCACTTAGGTCATTCTCGTAGGGTGATTACTTTTTCCCACTACAACGGGCCTTCTAAAGGTGTTAATAAAAGCATGAAAAGTGAGTAGCATTTTGATCACCCAGTGAAGGGGAGAGCATAAGCCTATCACTTCAATCACAGTAAATAGGGGGTCCAATTATCCTTATACTTAAGCTAGATACCTAACTTAACCAAAGGAAGCAATAATAAATTCCAAAACCCTACAAACACCATTAGTAATTTATAGTTTTTGTCTTTGCCAGCGTAAATTTTTCAAACAACTATCTTTGACCAACATACCTTGTACTTGTAATGCCAAAAACAAAGATTAATATCCAAAATTTTCAATTTTCTGTAAAAGCAGTCATATGTGCTAAAACTTTAAGCATATGCGCTACACATTAGATGCGCTAAATTTTTAAACGAAAGCGCTGAAAGAATCATCAAGTGTGCTATAACAGTAATTGAATGCACGGAAAAAGTATTTTGACGTGCTGAAACAGTATTTTGATGTGCCGAAATATTTGTCGAATGCGCCATAAAAAATTTTGATCACGCTAAAATAGAATCACGTAAAATCTGCAGTCACTTTCTAGAAAAATATTAATCATGGGGATTTTTCCCGACGGTGGGCGCCATTTTATGTGTTTCAAAAATATGTGTAATTAAAATTAATAACAACACACCTTAATGAAACACTATTAGAGAATTCAAATGAAAGATTTGATCTATTTGAAGCATAATAAAATCTCTAAATTCATTCCATTTCTCTCTAACTCCAAGGATTTATTAAATCAAAGTGTCTCTCAAATTGTGTGCATTGTAATTGTTAAAATGACAACCTAGAGAATGAGAATGATACACTAAATGATATATTGTGATGAAATGATTGAAAATGAAAGCTATTATAATGAAATCTATGATACTCTGATACTGATATGAAATGATATGATAAATCTATTGTAAACTAAGATGCAACTAATATGATATGCATGATTATGAATACTAAAATGATTGTTATATTTACTAATTATTCAAAATGTTGTATGCTCTAATATGATTCCTACAGAGTAAAATTACATAAAAGTGGGATCCATTTCCTGTAGCAAGAGGTTGCTTTTATAGATTTTCAAAGGCAATTTATGATAAGGCAGCAAGCAATGGTTTAGATTTGATCTAGACAAATCAATGATAGAAGATGAAGAAATTGGCAAGGAAAAAGGGGAAACACTTTCTCCCGGCAAAACATTGTGCCAAGTGATTAGGAAAAATTGTGGATCCATGAAGCCAACTATTTCCAACTGTTAAATTTTATTTCAAAATTAGCTGGGAAGATAAAGTAAAATTGAATGCAACTTGAAGCTTTCAACTTTGTTGAGAGAAAAGTTGTAGACATGTGCTCAATTGGAAATTTGAGTTATTCAATTTTGGAGGGAAGATGTATTATTGAATAAAACAATTGGAATTTTTTAATTTAATAAAAGGAGATGATAATTAAACAAACTATGTGATTTTTTTATTTAATTGAGATGGAAGAATTAGATAATTAAATAAAACAAACTATTGAACTTGTTTATTTAATTAAGATAGAAGAAATAGATAATTAAATAAAAAAAACTATTGAATTTGTTTATTTAATTAAGATAGAAGAATTAGATAATTAAGTAAAACAAAATATTGAAATTTTTTATTTAATAGAAGAAAATAGAATGTGAGTTATATAAATAAATATTTCTATTTATTTATAAATTGACGAATTAAAGGTTAATTAATCAATAATTGTATTTAATTCATCAGATTTATCCAAACCATTTTTAGGTGTATACACATCCATCCATCACATCATTAATCCTATTTATTCCATCACCCATCTGCATTTGTATCATCACTTGATATTGTGAAGTATTGTATCCCCCTTTAGTACTACTTGGCATATTCCTAAGCTTAGTTTGTCTTGTCTATATCATGGTAGTCTATTGCATAACATTGGGGGAAATTCATTATGGATCACATTAGGTTCTTGTATATCTTAAGTTTATTTGGAAATCTTGTCAAAACTCCCAAAAACATTCATAAAACCTTATCAAAATCCAAAAACACTTGCAAAATCAGAAAATCTAAAAACATTCAAAATCCTATGTAGCTAAAATACAAAAACATTCACAAAAATTGTAAAGTCAAAATCTAAAGTTCATCCAAAACACATCAAAGTTCCTAAAAAGGTCAAACATCAAAAATCCAAAAATAGTACCATGTCGAACTATGAGTCTCTGAGCTTGAATGTAGGCAAAGCCATCATTGATGTGCTCCCAAGACACCCTAGGTTAGTCCTTTAGGAATTTGTCATAATAATCTAACATCCCTCAACTATTCATTTCTTATTTTCAATAAGTCAAGTTAGTCAAAATACGTGGTCTCTGTGTGTATAACATAGGCAAGGCTCATCTTTGATCAACCCTCAAGGCCCCTAGGATAGTCTTTTAGGTTTGGTTCTTGGTCGAAAATCTCAAAAATCCCTTAACATTCAAATATCTTGAAAAGCCTTAAGCATTCAAATATCTTGAAAATCATTAAACATTCAAATATTTAAAAACCTCTAAATATTCAAATATCTAAAAAAATCCTAAACATTTGAAAACTTAGAAAACACGAAAATACTGAAAACTTAAAAAACACAAAAACATTGGAAAACATAGAAAACCCTAAATAGCCTTGAATAATTCAAAAACTAAAACATTCACATAAACTTTCAAAAAACCAAAAACAACCTCAAAACATTTTCAAAACACCAAAAACATTGAAATATTCTAAGAAAATCCAAAACCATCCATCCCATTTTTCTTTCATACTTAATAACTTCCATCCATAATAAATCAATCATCGTCATCAACCTTTGGTAAAACAAGTAGAAAGAAAGTATTACAAGTCATAAAGGGAGAACCTAAGTGTCAAAATCTAAAGTCAAAATCATTGGTAAATGTGTTAGTAAATTTTGTATTAATGGTTTATCACACACCTCATCCTAATCAAAAAATCTGATCAACATGTCCTAAGATGCATCCTTCTTGCGATGGACATCAGTATCAGAAATCACCTTAGCTATATTAAACTGGTAAGAGATATAGATAACACTAATTGTTTGTCTTTGATCTTTTCTTATGATTTATCTTAATGACCCATTCTAAGGACCTCTCGATGATGTCTAGAAAATTTAGAGAGAAAGGAATGGGACACCAATCATTATCTTTCATTTGTTGTGCTTGTGGGTGTGTGGTAAAATGTGAGTATTAAAACACAAAATCAATGAAATGTATTATATTAGGGAAATCGAAATAACAAATAAATTGATAACACTATTCCTTAAAGCCATTCCATTGTTTCCTATCTCTAAGGATTCCATGAATCATAATGGCTCTCAGATTTTGCTTGCCCTATGACCTTCAGAATGATCACCTAGAGAATGGATGTTGTAAAATTCAAGAATCCTGGTTCCTACATGATTTAATGAGCTGTATGATTTATGCCATGATGCTATGATAAAGATGCTACTATGATAGAAATGAAGATTATGCTATGGTGTGAATGTTATGATATAACTATTGTAAGGAGAACTATATTGATAATTATAGTGCATCTACTAAACTAAACCATGATTCTAAACTAATATGATACCCCAATTCTAAATGCTAAATGCTTTAAACTCTAAAAGTTCTAAGTGTTTCAATGTAATTTCTGCAGAGTAAGTTTGCTCAAAGATGGGATATGAAATTTTGGAGAATGAAGATGTATTTATAGATTTTCCAAGGTATATTGTGATGTGGCAGGATTCGACGGTCAATATTTCAGCTGGAAAGATGAACGGTGGAGAATGAAGAAGTTAGAGGGAATCATGGAGACGGTTTCCTTTAAAAGAGCACTTTTCCAACTGTTTAGAAGAATAAATGAAATGGAGGAGCCAAGTTTCCAAGGTTGTTTCAAAACTGGTTGAGGATAATTCCAATTTCAATATTAGGCATATTTAAATTAATGAGACACTTGATAATGTGGCAAGAGGAAGAGTTGGAGACATGTGACTAAATTTGAATTTTGGAATTATTCATATTTAGTGAGAAGAAATTAATTAAATAAAACAAACTATTGACATTTGTTTATTTAATTAAAATTAGAAGAATGTGATTTAAAATAGAAGAATTAGGAAATGTGAACTATATAAATAAATTGAAATTTTATTTATAAGTAGACAAACTAAGAGGTTTATTAATTAAATAAATTGTATTTAATTAATTGATTATCCTAATTGATTTTAGGTGTATACATTTTGCCCCTCTTTGAAGTGATGTGTTTACACATTGCTTCAAAGAAAAATTTGTTGGTGATGTTAACAAAAAATTTAATATTCTTGAGACACTGATTTTTTTTGAGTGATGATATATGTCCCCTTGGGAGATAAATCGATGAATTTTTGAATTTTTCAGATTTTTTGAATTTTTTTTAATTTTTGAATTTTTGATGATTTTGATGATTTTCTGATGATTTTCAAATTTTAGGATGATATCAACGATTTCTCCCGAAAATAATAATACGGATCCTGCCCCTTTTGATTAGTTCATGCCCTTGTTTGAAAACAAAAAGGAGAGAGCTGAGTTGATTGAGCACTATGCAAGGTATGAATATTAGCTAGAATGATACGGATTTGATACAAATGTGAGATAAAATGATAACACACACAAGCCAGTAATAAAGGATGCAAAAATGATTCAAAAACAAACAAGGTATTGCCCCCATCAAGTTGTAAACCATTGATTGATTGATTGATTGATGATGATGATGATAGATCAAATGATGATTGATCTCATGATAGGAGAGAATCAATGATAGGTTGATGATGATTGACATCATGATAGGTGAGGATCAATGATAGGATGATGATGATTGACCTCATGATAGGTGAGGATCAATGATAGGATGATGATGATTGACCTCTTGATAGGTGAGGATCAATGATAGGTTGATGATGATTGACCTTATGATAGGTGAGGATCAATAATAGATGCTCACAAGATGTGATTGAAATCTCATTAGAGCTGATAAGATGGATAGGTTTATTGATTCGGTTTACAACAAGATTAGGATCAAGGCCATTGATGTGATTAGATCATTTGACAGGATTGATTGACTGGACTGGTATGGATTAAGGATTGACTTGCATTTAGATTGTTGCTTGGAATGATATAAGAGGATTTGATGTATGGATGAATGGATTTGATGAAGATGATTGACTTGCTGAATGGTTGAATGATTGGATTGAGGTGATGAAATGATTAGAGGAAATTGGAAGAAATGATTAGATGGGTCAATTTTATTGCCTTATGGATGATTTTTTATGATACATGAGATGGATTTGATTATGCACATGATATGTGATTGATACAATAATTCTCATGCAAATAATAATATGGATGCAATCTATCTTAACCATGCAAATCTAAATATGCAATGTTATCATTTTATCAGTCAATTTGTTGTGCTTTTTATCAACATTGAGCTTTTGAATTGTTAAAAGTGAGTACAAAAATCGGTGGCATAATTAGACCATAATGACCTGAGTACTACTTTCATGATTTTTTGATATTGCAAGTTAACACAAGCATCTAGGTAGAATTGAACCGAGATGACCTAAGAATTCCTCATGTAAATAGACAAGATTTAATCATTTTCCTATGCAAATTCATAATGTCATCAATGATACTTTGTAGAGCATGTCCCATGACAATTTCCACAATAGTAATGATCAACTCACAGACAACAAACAAATAAAATATCATTCTCCTTCCTAGTGCCTCTAGTTCAGGACATCATCGAGGTACTCTAGAGAAATGATAACAAAAATCAAAGTTGAACCGTTCAACATGCATGCTCAAGCCATGATTCAAAAGAACATCATCCATTTAGATTTACTTTGAGTTTATTGATTTTAGTTGTGATTTTAGTTTTTTGATATGGATGTGTATTTTATTTTTGAAAGATTGATGTAGTTTCAATGTTGAGTTGTTTCACTTTAATCTTTGTGTTTATAATGATGTTGTACTGCTATTTGTCTATTGGTTTAAGCTCAAAGTTTATTCGCCCCCAGTGAGTTCAAGATTTTTCCCCTAGACCAAGGTGGAACACGATCGCAACACCAAGATATGTACGTGAGGTTATTTTCGATGATAGGCAGAATGATGGCAACAACGAATGGTTGACACATGCTCAAATAGATGGAAAAGCTAATCTATCACAAATAACGCCTGTTTCCAGGTTTTCACTACTTGTTTTTATTGCCCTTTTTCAGATTTTATAAAAAAATTGCTATTACCAAGATGCCTGTTTGTAGATTTTCATCAAGGAAATGATTTTTTTGATTTTTCACTTTTTTGGTATTTTTTCCCATTTTCTGATTTTTTTATATTTTTTCAAGATTTTTTTGGATTTTTTTGGATTTTTTCAGGACTTTTAATGTGCACTGGATGACTTAGGTGTAGAACTTCTTAAGATGCAGACTATTGATAGGAAAATCAAATAAATCCCCTTCAGGCATAGACAGCTGATATGCTCCAGATCCAAAGACTGACACAACGACAAAAGGACCTAGCCAGTTTGGCTCAAATTTCCCCTTCTTCTCTCTATCTTGTTGATTATGGGGATTTTCTTTCAGGACCAATTCAGCAACTTGAAATTTTCTTGGTTTAATTGTGATTATAAATTTTTGACATTCTTTGCTGATAGGATTTCAAGTGATCCATAGCTTGCTGACAAAATTCATCTAACAGTTCCAACTCTTGTAACCTAGACACCCGATAATCTTCATATAAAATGATCCCCTTTAATGACATACAGAGTGATGGTATCTCAACCTCAATAGGTAAATCTTCCTATGATCCATAAACAAGAGCATATGGTTTGGCTCATGTCTATGTGCGGATGCTGGTTCAGTATGCCCATAAAGCAGGATTTAATTGAACGTGCTAGTCACGTCTAGCATCATTGATGGTTTTGTTTGAGGCCTCTACTTGGCCATTTCCTTGAGGGTAATATGGTGTAGAAAACTAATTCTGGATATGAAACCTTTCACAAAGCTCTTGGACATCTTGGTTCTTGAAAGGTCTACCATTGTCAGTGACAATGGATTGAGGAATGCCATACCGGTAGATATTATAATTTAGGATGAAGGATGTGATCTATTTTCCAGTGATGGTAGTTAGGGGAATAGCTTCGATCTACTTTTTAAAATACTTCATGGCCGTGATGATGAAGGTGGATGAATTTTACATACAAGATCCAATCCCCATTGATAGAAATGCCACGTTGATGCAAATGGTTGTAACTCTTGGGCTGGTGCATGTATCAGGTTTCCATGGATTTGGCATTTTTGGCACTTCTTAATGAATTGAAAAGACTCCTTCTCCATACTCGGCCAGTAATACCCCAAACGTAGGAGTTTCTTAGTCAGAGTTAGTCCACTTGAATGAGTTACATAGATACTTTCATGAACTTCATGTAAGGTTGTTTCATATTCATTACGCTCTAGACAATGAAGGAGGGTTCCATCAAGACCTTGTCAATAGAGTACATCTACTATCAGGGTGTGTCAAGCAGTTTGACGGATAAAGTTACGTTTTTGGTTTCAAGATAGATCAAGTGGAAGGGTATTATCTCTTAAATAAGTATAGATCTTCCCATAAATCGAGGACTCAGCGTCAACTAGATGGAAAATGACTTGGGATTCAAGGTTCTCATAGGTAGGGTTAAGCACTTGTTCCACCATGAACTCATAACGGCTTTGTTTTTCAAGTATCTGCATAAGAGAATCAATTGTTTCCATTGCATCAACAGCTTTGTTATCCACTCTTGGAATTTTCTCAAATTTGATCTCAAAAAAATACTTTTTAAAAGCATCCACCATTCTCTTATATGGCATTAACTTGTCGTCCTTTGTCTGATAATCACCGTTCACCTAGTTTATGACTATATGAGAATCTCCATAGACTTCCAACTCTATGATCTTCCATTTGACTGCCACCTTGATCCCAATGATGAGTGCTTCATACTCAATCATGTTATTTGTGCAAGGCAACATGAGCCTATAAGATTTTAGGATGGTATGTCCTTGAGGTATGACAAATAGGATTCCAACGTCTGATTTGTGTTGCATTTAAGACCCATCAAAATATAACATCCATTTTTGTGATGATATGGTAAGGACATCTACATCTAGAAACTCAATGCTCATTGGATGATCATCTTGTAGTGGTGCTTCAGCTAATTGATCGGTGATCACCTAGCCCTTGATGGCTCTTCAGTCTATGTATTGGATGTCAAACTCACTCAAAATAATTACCCACTTGGCTAGTCATCTTGTTAGGGAAGCTTTACTAAGTAAATACTTCAATGGATCAATCTTAGCTATGAGTTTAACTATATGACTTAACATGTAATGCCACAGCTATTGAGTAGAAAATACTACAACTAGAAAATATTTTTCAATGAAGGTGTAGTTGATTTCATAGTCATTCAATTTTCTACTGATATAATAAATAGCCCTTTCTTTTCCCACATAATCTTCCTATGCTAATAGAGTGCCAAAATATACTTTAGTTGTTGCTATGTAGAGTAATAATGGTTTTCCTTCTGTAGGTGGCACCAGTATGGGAGGAGACATTAGATACTGTTTCAGTTGATTGAAAGTTGCTTCTCATTTTTTATCCCATTTGAAGGAAACATTTTTATGTAGCAAATGATTAAATGGATGAGTTTTATCTGCTAGTTGTGCAATGAACCTCCTAATAGATTGGAATCGTCCCTGTAAAGATTTGATTTGGTTGATATTCTTTGGTGGTGGTATTTCCATGATGGCTTTGACTTTCGCAGGATCCACTTCGATGGCTTTTTTTGACACTATGTACCCCAACAGTTTTGTTGATGTCACACCAAACACACATTTCTTTGGGTTTAATCTTACATTGAATTTTTCCAATCGAGTGAAGACTTTATCTAATATTTCCGAGTGTCCCTCTCTAGTGAATGATTTTTCCAAAAATTCATCTACATAATCCTCCATAAAGGTATACATCATTTCATGGAAGATGATGGACATTGCTCGTTGATATGTCACTCCTACATTTTTCGAACCAAAAGGCATGACGTTCTAGCAGAAGGTACCCCATGGACATGTGAACGCTATTTTCTCTTGATTTTCTAGTGCTATTTTTATCTGATTGTATCTTGAGAAGCCATCCATGAGTGATAACATGGAATGTCCTACTGTCAAGTCCATGATGATATCAATGTTGGGCAAAGGAAAATCATCCTTTGGACATGCTTTGTTGAGGTCTCTGAGATCAATACATATCATGATGTTGCCATCTGGTTTATAAATTGGTAAAATGTTATAAATCCACTGAACATAATCAATTGATTGAATGAATCCAACATCTAACAATTTCTTCAATTCTACTTTTACCAACAAGGCGATATGTGGATGCATTTTCCTAAGTTTTTCTTTGACAAGTTTCACCCCAGGTGGTAGAGATAAGTGATGCATTATCTTGAGTCTAGATCTATACTTCGAATATCAACGTAGGACCAAGCAAAGTTGACTTGTCTTTCCTCAAAGAATTTAATGAGGCTTGGCTTTTCCTGATCTATTAGGTATGTTGCTAGATGTATGGTCTGCATTGTTTCTATTGTGCCAACATTGATGGATTGTGTAGGTTCAATCAACACATATGATCTTTCATGATAGTGCTCGAGAAGAGTGTCAAATCTCCCATCTTTTTCTGCCTCAGAGAGGTTTTCATTGTTAGATGAACTCTTTATTTTTACTTTTTCTTGATCTAATACTGCCATTAAATGGTTTTCACCATTAAATCATTTTTTCATATTTATTTTGCAGCTGAGAGATTTGGCACTCCCCTTGTCTGAAACTTCGTTATGAGATTCGATGGTGGAACATGTTTCAGGATTATCAGAGCAAAGGAAGTTAACAATGGCATCATCATTTGCAAAGATAGGGACGTCGAGAGGCTCAGTTTGCTCCCATTCAATGAGTTCAGGATGTACTAATGGTAGAGATTCATCTTATTGGTTTGAGTCAAAGGCAGTAAGTGTTAGGATGGCAACTTCATCAAGGTTTTCGATAGCAATGTTGAGGTCTATGATGTTACTCTCCTCTGAATTATCTATCTCGCTTGATGTTTGTTCATCCTCACTTGAGCCATCGATATGTTACGATTCAAATTCAAGAGGTCTAGAACTTGAGCTTTGTCCCTCCATCCATATGGGGTGTACCTCTATATTACATCAACTTCCCTATCTTGACACGACTCCTTAGACAGTGAATCCCACTCATACTCATTTGAATCGATTTTAGAACTAGCTTGTAGTTGTAGAATTCGCTCGACAACCTTATCTTTTATGTCTTCCTTTGTTTCTTCTTTATAGCCTAGCCCTATCTTATCTTTTGTATGGAGTGTGAGAGGTTGGATTGGTTCTATGATGCCCTCTTTTCTTTTGATGATAGGTCCTTGTCCTTCATACCCCATCTTCTCTAAGATTGTTTTTCCTTTACCATATTGTTATGTTTGGACATTAGAAGTTGATTCTTGTGATTATTCTTCATCTTTGTACAACCAATTTAAGATTTCTTTATCCTCAAATTCATCATCTTGAGTGCTTTCTTTTATAAATCTACCATCAAAGAGTGTTATTGGTTGTGAAGATGTTTTTCTTGATGTTGATGGCTGCCCATAGGATTTTGGTGAAGGTAGTAACTGTGAAAGGCACTTGCTCAAATGAATATTCCCCCATGCCTTTGTCTTTTAACTAGATCCTTTTAGCATGTTTTAATAATAAATTGAGTTGACTTTCATGATTTGATGGAGTAGCATCACTAGTGTCTTTGTTTTTCAATTGAACCTTTCCCTCAAGTTGATTTGATGAAGAATTTGATTGACTCTCATTGCCTAATGAAGTAGAGCCATTGATACTCTTATTCTTTGACTAATCCTTTTTCTCAACCCACTTCGACACAGAATGTAGTTGTCTTTCATTGTTTAATGAACTAAGAGTGTGAGCTTCTTTTTTATGAGGTACAAAATAATCTTGGGCTATTTTTAAGTGTGTTGCAATATTGTGGATTATTGGAATCAGCTGAAATGGTGATTTCTTGTCCATTGAAAGGAAATTTCAAGCATTGGTGATACAATGAAGGTAAATCTTGCATTTCATGAATCCAAGGATGTTCTAAGAGTATGTTGTATGTCAACTCCTTATCTAACACCTGATAGATTATATCCTTCATGATGGGCCCTACTTGAATGCATAATACAATCAATCCATGGGAGGATCTCTCTTCATCATCATAGGCCTTTATAGTGATCTTTCTTCTAGCATCAATGGAATTCTTAGAACATCCTAGTGCATAGACAAGTTTTAAAGTACAGATATTTAAACCAGCTCCTCCATCTATCAGAACACATTTGACCCAGTGTTTGTGAATTAGAGCCTCAATGTGGAGGGAAACATTGTGTGGATGGGTAAGTGATACATCATCATGTTTGGAAAATGATAGGAAATGATGCGCATTCAAGTGTCCCACCATAGCCTCGAACTGACAAACTTCTAGATTATTTGGTACTATGGTAGCTACTAGAGCTTGTTCTAGAATTTCTTTGTGAGCTGGGGAAATTTTCAGTAGTTCCAATATTGATATTTCAGCTGGGATTTTTTGTAATTGATCAACTATGTTGTATTGAGTTGTAGGGGTATCAATTGTCTTAGATGTAGATCCTTTTAATATTACTTTGGCCTACCCTCTTGTGGTTGCATTAACTGGTTGATGGTCTTGTTTTTCTCTGATTTTAATGGCATTAATCTTATTGTCATTTTCAGCAACATTTGTGATCAGATTGATTGGTATGATTTCATTAATTTGATGTGATTTAGTGTTAATGTCATGAAGATGAGTTCCAGTTGTAACAGTGCTTTGTTCATGCTCAATTATGAGTCATTAACTTGACTCTCAACTGCAATAGTATCTTTTTGGCTCTTGATTTTGATATCCCTAGTTTGATCTTCAACTACTTCAATATGGTGAATGGTGGAATCATAAACATAGTTCACATTTTTTCCTTTGGTGTTTGATGAAGATGACTCCCCCTTTTCATAGTTTGGTAAAGGATTCTTAAAAACTCCATGATCAGCATTTGTTTGGGGTCCTATAAATATTTATTTTCTATCAATCAAAGCTTGTACCAAATGTTTGAGTTGCATGCAATCATTTGTCTTGTGTCCTTTGTTTCTATGAAAGTCACAATAATGTGCATCATTCCACCACAAAGGTTTTACTCTTGGTTCCCAATCTCTTGCTTCTGGTAATGTTATAACCTTGGCTTCAAGAAGCTCCTTTAATGTTGATTCTTGTGACTATCCCAAAGGTGTGAACCACCTTCAATTTGATGGTTTTTGAAATAGGCATGGTTTAGATCCAGCAATTTATGGATTGTTGTTTTGATTGGTATCTTGGTTGTTAATTTGATTATTGGTTGGATTGTTTTTTTGATTGGTCTTGGTGGCAGCTACTATCAATTTAAGCATTGATTTTGCATTTTTTGTTTCAGATGAAATGTCATTATGACCGGTATTCTTATTTCTTTGCCAAAAATTTGGCCTATCATTATTATTATAATTATTAGAGGATTTTGTTGAGTTGGTTTCATTATAAATATTCAAGACTCCTCTCTTGACCAAAGCTTCCTCGATTTTGATTCCATTCTCAATCAATTTCTCAAAGGTAGGTGGACATTGTAATTCAATTATGTAGCTCATCTCATCATTTAAATTATCAATACAAATTTCCATCTTCTCTTTTTCGGGTATGGGATGAGAATTTCTTGCAAACAATATTCTCCATCTTTGCAAAAATATGAGGAAAGATTCACCCTTTTTCTATTTTGCATTACAAAGGTTCTTCATGGTTATCTTGTGTTTTATGTTATAAGAGTATTGGATGATGAATTTTTTAACCATCTCTTCAAAGGTCTTAATACCTAGCACAATTTTGGAGAACCATTTCATGCATTATCCACCTAGGCTGCGTGGAAATAACCTCATCAAATAAGTCTCTTCATGTGCAAATTTGAGGCTCATGGTTCTAAATTCCCTCACATGATCTATAGGGTATTTTTTACTATTATATTTTTCATACTTTGGGAATTCACAATGTTTGGGAAATGGAATCATGTTCACACTTTGATCAAAAGGATATGGGAAAATGTCTTGCAACAAGTAACGTTTTGTGGTTCCTCTTTGCATGTCTTGGAGTTGTTGTAAATTTTTTATTTGATGATTTAATGCAGCTACTGGATCTATAATTGGAGGATTAGTTTCAGTTCTTTTAGGTGCTCTTTTCAGTTGATTCACATTAAAGTCAATTGGTAATTTCACTCCTTGGCTGGCCAACATTAAAAGGTATTTTTCCCCATCTTTTTCAAAAAGATTTTCTAGGAACTTGTGAAAATTTGGGTCTTCTTGTGTAGTTTGGATGTCTTCCTCAGTTATTTCCTCACCTTTAGGTGTGTGTAATCTATGAAATGAATTTTCTTCAGCTTCAACCATAGTGTTTTGAGTTTCAAGTCCTTTTTCTTTGAGTTTCTGCCTTTATGATCTTGTTTGAATGGGCATACAAGTGTTATAATTTTGACTAAACTTTGGTCTTTGTTTGGAGGAGTGTCAAGAATAATAACTAAGTCAAATAGAATGACAAATTCTATTGATGAGACTAAGTTAAATCTGATTATACAACTTTGTTTCATGATGAAGGATGATAGATCCTAATGAGGAAACTTATCTTAATAAACAGAGGTATGATGGATGTTTAGGCAATTTAAGATGGTAGATATTGGTTTAGTTTGAATAATTTCACTTGTAAAGACTAGTTTCAACAAGTTTAAGACTCTGTTGTACCTGAGGAATGATTTTGTGTTGACAAGGATCCTTAATTCTGGTTCAAACTGATGAACAGGAGATGAATTTAGCTCTCTGGTTTTGAATTTACTGGATGCACCAAAATAGGGCTTGGATGCGCTAAAATATTGCCTTGATGCACTGGGTTGTTCCTCAGATGCATTGGAGAATGGATTGTATGTGCTAGACAATGACTCAAATGCACCAGAACAAAGAAGGTATGCACTAAAATATGGGATGGATGCACTAGAAAGCAATTCAGATGCTCTAGACAATGGACAATATGCGTTAAAAATAGTTAGGGATGTGCTGGTCTGCGCCTCCTAGATGTGATTTCAACTAGTTATTATGTAAGTGAATGCGCTAAAAGTATGAGTAAATGCTCTATAACAAGAACCAGATGCATTAGAAAAATCCCTAGATGCACTAAAAAAGAGACTATATGTGCTGGAAAATGACTCAGATGCACCCCAAAAAAGTAGTATATGCGCCAGAACAGGGAATGTATGCTCTAATCTGGAAAATGTTTAATGTTTTTGACAATCTGATTGATTTTTCTTATTTTTTAGGGAGGGAAATGATTGTTTGAATGGATGTTCTTCTGAATCAATGATTATACATTTCTATGTGTGAGGTTTGTTTTGAATTTTATTTTAAAACACACATGTAAGACACATCAAGCAAGTATAGTTCCTAAGGTTGTTTAAGATAGTATTCACTAGATTCCCACTCAGATTTTACTCCAACTATGCTTATGTTTAGCGGATGATTAGAAGCTTGACTGCATTGGCTCCCCCTTTCTCGACACTCACTTCTCGAGTCAACCAAGCTTCAGTTCTCATGAATCTCCCATGACAAACTTTTCATCTCTACTAAAAGCCACAAGAATATGGGATGGCTTCAAAGGTTAAACCTCTTGCACCAGCAAATAGAATGGGATTTTGGCTTACTATAACAAAAAAGTTCTATTATAGGCATTTCGTTCGTGGGGGATCATCCATATGGCAAGAGACCATTGTTTCCCTTCTTGTTGGAACAATCCTCATGATACTTGAACTTTCCTCAAGTACCCACACTTATATACCGGGTGGAAGTTGCTTGGCTTTAGCCTGTTCCTGGTTTGGGTTGTTCCTTGGGGTGATTACTTTTTCCCACCAGGCAGGCCCTCTAAGGATTAAAAAAATGAAAAGAATGGGTTTGGCTTTTTGATCACCCAGTTAAGCGGAGAGCATATTCCTACCACTCTACAAACACATCAAACATGGTTGTTCAATAATATTTCTAATTCAGTTAAGTGCCTAATTTAATAAAAAAGAAGACACAAATAGCTCCAACCCCTGCAAAAACACTATCAATAGTTTCAAGTTATTTTTCTTTGACAATGTTCTTATAGTTTCAGCAAAGTCTCTGACAGTGTTCAAAATACCTGCAAAACAAAGAGATGTTTTGATTAATTGGGAAAAATAAGTTTTGAAGGGATGTCAAAACCCGTTACAACAAAAGACACAAAATGTTGCCTCAAAGGATAAACAGAACAAACCACCACCAAACAACCCATCAACCAAAAAACACCAAACAACAAAACAGAGAGATGTTATTTAGCTTCCAAAATTTGAAAAATTTGTAAAGAAACCAGATGCACCAGAACAGTGACCCGATGTGCTAAAAGATTTACTACATGCACTAAAATAACTACTGAATGCACTAGAAAATATATTATATGTGCTAAAGTATCAAATGCATGAGCTAGAAAACCCCCTTGTATGCGCTAAAAGAACTCGCATATGTGCCAGAAGATTTCTCAGATGTGTCATAACAGGAACTATAGACAAGGAAAATGAACAAGTTTGGTTTGACACTCTTGATCCTAATTATTAATGGCATTTCCTCCTAAATCACACTCTCAGCACTTTATCATATTTTGTCTCTTAATTTAATAAATCATTATTTATTTGATTAAGTCTCTCTCCACCAGTGATTAAATTAATCAATTTAATTTAATTAACCTTACATTTATGTTTAATTAAATAAATCATTTTATTTAATTAAAGTCTCTAAAGTCCTCTTATTAAATTAAATAAACTAAACCTTATTTGATTTAATCTAACATTATCCCACTTAGTTAAATAAATCAAAATCATTTATTTAATTAAGCATTTCCTCTCAATTCTGATTTAAATCAATTCATCAATTTGAGTCAAAATTGTCAAATCATCTAATCCCTCATTAAATTAATCAAATTCTTGATTAATCTAATCCCTATTACTAAAATCTTCTAGAGAATGCAATTTGCACATGAAAATAGATTTAATTCATTTATTAAATCTCTATTTTCCCTCACATGGCATCAAAAGGGAATATTCCCTCAATTTGAATTCAAAAAATTCCAAGTGGACTTGTACATCCAACAAAGAATTCACTCCTCTTACATGTCCTTGTGCATTGAGCCAAGTGGCATTTATTTCATTCATTTTTCCCTCTCACATGTCATTTCTCAAATTTGAAATTCCACCTAATTGCATTTATTGGCACTTTGGCCAAAATGTGTTGATTCCTCAACCATTCACATCTTGACAAGTGGCACTTGGCCATTGGATGTTGAATGATCCCACATTGCTCTATTTCACTGTCTCTTCCATTTTGGAAATCTATAAATTGAAGGCTTCTCTCCTCATTTGATATTCAACAATTTTGAGTAAACTTACTATACTCAAATTCATCTTAATCCACAATTCAAGCAAGTATACTATACTTCATTTCATCCACAAATTTCACATACTTCATACAAGGTTACTCTCTTGAATTGAGAGCTAATCTTGCTCATTCCATTCAAACTAGCTAATATCACCATTACAATCATCAAGCTTACAAATAGGAATTGGGAAAGGGTTGATTTCGACATACCAATCAACACCAATTCCCCCATGGGATTGATAGTTGTTCATTAAAATAGGATTTTCTTACTTCCATTTATATTGTTCTTCACTTGTTTTCCTATGTTAATGCTTCAATCTAATTTCATGGGGAATCCTCATTTCACCTTGCACATTTGATCTAATGTTGTGTCTATTTGTTGCTTGTGTGCAGGTCCAGGAAATGAAGTGGTTCACAAGAACTATATGCGCTAAAGGGTAAGTGCACCAATCTATGACACAATTTTGGCTCTTAAAATGCCACTTTTTTTCTGAAATCAGGAAAATCTGATTTGCACGAGAAAATGAAGATAGTTACGCTCAAAATTTCAAGATGAGGCAAGAAAAAAAGTTGAAGTGCTCTTAGTCTAGTTTCTAAGCTACTATTGTTTTTTGAAATTAATGAAGATTAAGGGTCTCAAAAAGGGGGGGTCCCAAAATAGGTCCTGTTTTTATCAAAAAAAATAGCATAGCGCCTGAGGGCTCCCCACTTTTTGGTTAACTTTTTTTATAATTTCAAAAATCCCAACAGTGAGAAATTAGATAGCACCATGTAGTTTATCCTCCCTCTTTCGGCTAATTTTTTTAATGAATATAGAATATTTTATGAATTTTCAAAGTGGACACATCCTGAAAAGCTGAAATTTGAGCATGCTCACCCCCAAATTTTTTGCAAACTAATCGAAAATTGATTTATTTATTTTTCATCATGTGTAGAATGGAGTCTAGTTTCAAAAAACATAATTTGTTTCACGTTCCGATGAACGTGTAAAAATCTATCCTAAACCTAGCACATGTTGGTTTTTGACCAAAAACGAAGGCATTTCCAATAGAAGTCATGGATCAAAACCTTAACTAAATCAAAATGAAAAAAGAATTATATATTTAGATAGCTGAGATAGAGGTTAACGCTATCACAGTTTTTTTAATAAACTTGCATTGAAAGATGTGCAAATGAGATGGAGAGCATGGTCGAAAATATGAGAAAATTTAGCAAACCCTATTAATTAACACGTCTAAAGCAGGCCTTTTGGCGAGCGCCAAATGGCCTACTTTGCACAGAACTAGATTTTTGCTTTCTCTGTCAGGGAAACTATATACATGAAATAAACATTTAAGTATAAGTTGAAATTTACTTTCTTATACTTTAAGTTATATTTCATGTATATATAGGTAGGATGTTTGAGAGTGGTTTCAGATCTCTAAGATTTATAATGCAAATTATAGTTTTTGGAAGATCTTAAAAATTTTAGACTTAGTCAAATTTCAATAATCAGCATGTCAAAATTCAGTAATCAGGAGGTCAAATTTTAATACTCAGGAAGTCAAATTTCATCTTTCTCTCTCTATCTCACTCATTTTCATCTCTTATTATCTAGACCTCTCTCTCTCACTATCTTCATCCCTTTATCTAACAATATCTTCCTTGAGCTCAAGAACTATGTCTCTACATGTCCATCTCTCTCTCCTACCCTCTCTAATATATATCTCCCTCCATCCTTCCCTCTCTACATTTTTCTATCTCTCATCCTTCTCCTTTAATCTCTATATATCTCTCTCTACTCTCTATACCTACCTATCCCTCCCTCCCTCCCTCCCTCTCTCTCTTTTCTTCCCTCACTCTCTCCTCCCCTCTCTACTCTCTATCTTGTCATTCTCTCTCTCCTTCCCTCTCTATTTCTCTCTATCTCACTTCTCTCTCCTTCCCTCCCTCCCTCTCTAATTTTCTCTATCTCCCTCTCTCTCTCCTTCCCTTTCTACTTCTCTTTATCTCACCTCTTTTTCTCCCCCTCTCTCTCTCCCTCTCTCTTCCTTTCACCCACCTTTGCTCTCTACTTCTCTCTATCTAACCTATCCCTCTATACATCTCTCTCTCCCCCCTCCTTCCATCTCAATCTCTCCACCTTCCTCCTTATATCTCTAATTTTAAGCTCCATCACACATCTCTATCACCTATCTCACTTCTCTCTTTCCCCTTCCCTCTCTACTCTCTTTCTCTCTATCTCACCCCTCTCTCCCTACCTATTCCTCCCTCCTCTCTCTTATCTCTATCACCTCTCTCTCTCCATCCCTACCTATTCCTCCCTCTCCTTCCCTCTATTTTTCTCTTTATCTCCTCCCTCTATCTACCTAGACCTCTCTCTATTTTTGTCTCACCTCTCTCTCCATCCCTACCTCTCCCTATATCTCTCCTTTCATATCTACTTCTCTCTACCTAGTTGTCCCTCTATACCTATTTCTCTCTCCCTCCTTGCCTCCTCTCTCTCAATATCTCCACCTCCTTTCCCTCTCTAATTCTCTTTATCACCTCTCTCTATCTCTCTCCTCCCTCTCTACTCTCTCTATCTCTCCCTCCCTCCCCCTCTTTCTATCTCTCCTCTCTCCCTCCCCCTCTTTCTATATCTCTTGGCCCTCTCTCTACCTATATCTCTCTCCTTTTATCTATCTCAACTATCCATCTTTACCTATCCCTCCCTCCTCTCTATCTTCCACCAAAATTCACTCTACATCTCTCTGTCTAGGCTACCCCTATATACCTCATTTTCTCTCCCTCTCTTTCCCTCTCTCAACCTATCTACCTTTCTCATTACGCCACTACTTCTCTCTATCACCTCTCTATCTCCCCCTTCCCTTTTTACTTTATTTCTCTCTATCTCACCCCTCTCTCCTTAAATATCCCTCCCTCCCTCCTCTCTCTCTATCTCACCTATCTCTTCCTCCCTACCTCTTCTTCCCTCTCTCCTCCATTCTCTACTTCCCTTTATCTCCCCTCCCTCTCCTTACCTACCTCTCTCTCTCTATTTCACTCTCACCTCTCTCTAAATCCTTATCTCTCCCTTGATCCCTACCTCTCCATCCGTCTCTCCTTCCCTCTCCACTTCTCTATATCTCCCTTTACTCTCTCTACCTACCTCTCTCTCTCCATCCCTACCTCTCCCTCCAACTCTCCTTACCTCTCTATGTTTCTCTACCTACCTATCCCTCCATACCCCATTCTCTCTTTCTCCCTCTCTCCATCCTTTCCTCTCTCAATTTATCCATCTTCCTTCTTCTCTCTCTCTCTAACTTCTCCCTCCTTCCCCCCTCTCCTTCCCTCTCTAATCTATCTCTATCTCAACTCTCTCTACCTAAATATATATCCCTCCCTCATCTCTCTCTCTCTCATCTCATTCTCCCTCCCCTCCCTCTCTCTCTCTCTCTCTCTCTCTCTCTCTCTCTCCCTCCTACCCCCTCTCCCTC
Source organism: Sequoiadendron giganteum (assembly GCA_007115665.2). NCBI lineage: Eukaryota > Viridiplantae > Streptophyta > Pinopsida > Cupressales > Cupressaceae > Sequoiadendron > Sequoiadendron giganteum. The sequence goes on along the minus strand of CM021102.1, from coordinate 759,511,137 downwards.
TCTCAAGTCTCTCTATCTCTCTCCCCTCTACCCTTAACCCTTAAACCCTAAACCCTTAAAACCCTCTACCATCAACCCTATACCTTCTATCTCTTTCCCACTCCCTCTCTCTCTTTCTCTCTCTATCTCACGTCTCTCCCTCCTACCCTCTCTCCCTCTCTCAAGTCTCTCTCTCTCTCTCACTCACTCACTCCTATATCTCTCTGCTCTATCCTTATCCCTCTAGCCTTAACCCTTAAACCCTCCACCCTCTATCTCTCTCCCACTCGCTCCCTCTCTCAGGTCTCTCTCTCTCTCACTCCATCTATCTCTCTTCCCTCTACCCTTAACCCTAAACCCTTAACCCTTAGCCCTTAAACTCTAAACCCTCTACCCTCTATCTTTCTCTCACTCACTCCTTTTATGTCTCTCCCCTCTACCCTTAGCCCTCTACCCTTAACCCTTAAACCCTCTACCCTCAACCCTTAACCATATACCCTTAACCCTCTACCCTCTATCTCTCCCACTCCCTCCCTCTCCCTCCTACCCCCTCTCCCTCTCTTAGGTGTGTGTGTGTCTCTCTCACTCACTCACTCCCTCTATATCTCTCCCCTCTACCCTAAACCATAAACCCTAAACCCTTAACCTTTAAACCCTAAACCCTCTACCCTCTATATCTCTCCCACTCCCTCCCTCCCTCTCTCTCAAGACTCTCCCTCCTACCCCCTCTCCCCCTCTCCCTCTCTTAGGTCTCTCTCTCTCACACACTCACTCACTCCCTCTATCTCTCTCCCCTCTACCCTAACCCTAAACCCTTAACCCTTAAACCCTAAACCATTAAACCCTCTACCCTCTACCCTTAACCTTCCCTCCCTCTATCTCTCTCCCACTCCTTCCATCTCTCTCTCTTTCAAGTCTCTCCATCCTACCCCCTCTCCCTCTCTCAGGTCTCTCTCACTCACTCAATGCATGTATCTCTCTCCCATCTCCCTTAAACCCTATATCCTCAACCCAATACCCTAAACCATCAACCCTATAGGTCCTCAACCCTATACCCTCAATTCTCAACCATATACCCTATACATTGGATCCTCAACCCTCATCTATCTTTTTCCCTCCCTCCTCTTCTCTCCTTATCTCTATCTCACTTCTCCCTCCATCTCTCCCTCCCTCCATCCCACCTTCTCTTCCCTAATCCCTCAACCCTCTACCCTCAACCCTTAAAACCTTAAACACTCAACCCTATACCCTAACCCCTCAACCCTCAACCCTTAAACCCTCTACCCTCTACCCTCAACCCTTAAACCCAATTAAACTCTTTACCCTAATCCCTCAACCCTTAACCCTTAAACCTTCAACCCTTAAACCCTCAACCCTCAACCCTCTACCTTCAATCCTAAACCCTTAACCCTAAAACCTCAACCCCTATACCTTGTACCCTATATGTTGGACCCTATACCCTAATCCATCAACCCTATACCATCAAACCTATACCCTCAACCTTAAACTCTTGACCTTCAACCCTTAAACCCTAAACCCTTAAACCCTTAACCCTCAATTCTCAACCCTCAAACCTCAACCATTAATCCCTTAATCCTCAACCCTTAAACCCTAAAACCTAAACCCTCAAACCTAATCCTTCAACCATATACCCTTAAACCTATACCCTAAACCCTCTACCCTCAACCCTAAATCCTTAACCCTAAATCCTATACCCTTAAACCTTCTACCCTCTACCCTCTACCCTCTACCCTCTACCCTATACCCTCTACCCTATACCCTATACCCTATACCCTATACCCTCAACCCAATACCCTAAACCATTAATCCTATACCCTCAATTCTCAACCCTCTATCCTATACATTGGATCCTCAAGCGTCATATATCTCTATCCCTCTCTCCTCTTCTCTCCCTCCATCTCTCCCTCCATCCTTCCCTGCCTCTCTACCCTAATCCCTCAACCCTATACCCTCAACCCTTAAACCCTTAAACACTCAACCCTCAAACCCTTAAACACTCAACCCTCACCCTGATACCCTCTACCCTAAACCCAATACCCTCTACCATCAACCCTATACCCTCAACCCTTAAACCCAAGTAAACTCTCTACCCTAATCCCTCAACCCCCAGCCCTTAATCCATCGACCCTTAAACTCTCTACACTCTAACCTCTACCCTCTATCATCTACCTTCTATCGTCAACCCTCAACCCTCAACCCTCAACCCTCAACCCTCAACCCTCAACCCTCAACCCTTAAACCCTCTACCCTCTACCCTATACCCTCTACCCTATACATTAAACAATCAACCCTCAATTTTCAACCATTGACCCTTAATCCCTCAACCCTAGGTAGGTAGGGAAACATAGGTGAGATACAAAGTGATGAAGGGAGAGGTAGGTAAACAAAGGGATAGGGGAGATAAATATAGGTAGAGAGGGAAGGAGATGTAGTGAGAGGAGAGATAGAGAGAATTAGAGAGGGGAGGGAAAGACATGTAGGGAGGAGATAGAGGTGTGTGTGTGTGTGTGTGTGTGAGAGAGAGAGAGAGAGAGAGAGAGAGAGAGAGAGAGAGAGAGAGAGAGAGAGAGAGAGAGAGAGAGAGAGAGAGAGAGAGAGGGGAGAGAGAGAGAGGAAGGGAGAGAGAGAGGGAGTGGAGAGATAGAGAGTAGAGAGAAGGAGAGAGAAAGATGATACAACTTGTTGACTACTAAAATTTGACCTCCTGATTACTGAAATTTGAATTGCTGATTACTAAAATTTGACTAAGTCTAAAATTTTAAAGATCTTTCAAAAATTAGAATTTGCATTATAATTCCTAGAGATCTGAAACTACTCTCAAACATCCTGCCTATATACATGTAATATAACTTAAAGTATAAGAAATTAAATGTCCATATGTAAATGTCAACTTATACTTAAATGTTTATTTCATGTATATAGTTTCCCTGGAAGAGAAAGAAAAACTAAAAGAGTTTAGAAAAATGCATTCCAAAATTCATTGCAAAAAGAAAGAGAACTCACACTTATCCACTCATTACAAAATTCAATCCATTTGGCACATGCCAAATTTGGCGAGCGCAATATGGCCTATTACGGGTTTTTTTTGCAATTTGGCACCGAAATTTTGTCAAAAATTGGGGCACTTAGCCCCCTATCCATTGCTACCCTCTTTATTCTTCTCAAGGTATTCACACTAGGCTCTCTCACTCTCCAAGCTACTGTTCTAGGTTGTCCTTCATTAGATGGCTTCACAAAGACCCCTGGTCTATCTTTGATATAGATGACTATCCTTCATACAAATATGTTACCTTTGAATTTCTTTGTATCATTATGATTAAAATTTATCAAAAATCATCTAATGTGATCTCTGGATTTGTTTTGCAACCTATAAGACATTAGGGAATGCCTTCAATGCTCATTATGCTCAAAATCAAATGATGTCATATGACCTTCATTTTTTGGTATGGACTCATTTTTTATATATTTTTCCTTGTCTTCCTGGGAATAAAGATGAATGACCTTAGAAAAGGCACATTCACCTCTTTGGTGATGTTGTTATGATATCTGGAATAACTTGACCTAAGAGGTGGGTATCCCTTCGATATGGATAAATGTTTTAATGCTTTGAAGACTTATCAAAATGTACAAAAATGACTCAATAAGGCATTTAGATTGTTAACACCTCACCCTCAAAACACAAGAGGGCAGCATGCTGAGCTCAACCCTTGTGGGAGCCACATTTAACCCACATGCTGAAAACTGATAACTCAAAACAACAACAAACTTTACCTATATCTGCACATGAAGCAAACAAGTTAGAAAAATAAATGAATATTTTGGATGTGTTTGATGAATTGATGACCCTCTAAGACACTTTTTGTATGTATTTCTTGTTCAAGGTATATAGAGATTTGTTTATATATGCATAGGTGTTTGTACATGTAAGGCTGGAGACTTTTCATTGCTTAGAGCTTCTCATTTCTGTAACATCATTGCTCACTCAAATGCAGGCACTCAAACATCAGAGGAACCAAGGAGGACACAAGAAAATCAAGGCATCAACACAACAAGACAACACACCGAACTAGTTATTCAGGCAATGCCTGGTCTTTCTCCTTATTTGTACTTTTTTTGCTTACCTATCCATGTATATAATTTTCTTTGTTTACATTGGACAAGTTTATTTACAATGGATAAGTTAGTCTCACGGCTTGTGTGAGACAATGTACACTTTAAATTCAATAAAGATTACTTCTTTGTTTAGAAAAGATTTGTACAATCTTTCCTATGTTACATGCATATGTGTAAATGTAATCTTTTGAATTATTCCATTTATGCATCTAAATGCAATATTGGATAAAATAAGAAATGAAATGTACCTCCTTTACTTTTAAGGACAAAACTCTACCTGAATGAGCTTGTTAGTGAAATTTGGGTAACAGCTATTTTGAGTTTTGTTGTAGCTTTTATACAAGGTAAGTCCCAACAATAAAATAAAACCTAATGATTTAGGTTAGATCAAATCTAATATTAAATGAGACTTTTCAAAGGTAATAGGGAAATTTTAATGAGAGGCCCCAACATTATGAATGTGGTAAATCAAGTAGTACTATAATGAAAAGAAAAATGTATAATATCATTAGTTTAAATAAATTCATTTTTTGACCAAGAAAATGTGGTATGCTCTTGGGTATTCTCATAAATATTAAAGAGAAATACTTTGAAATACCTTATATCTCATCCAAATTTTTAGTTACAATTTCATCAAATGATGTGGATATGATACACCATTGCAACTTAAGAACACTTCATTCCTCATCTAACATTAAAAAATTATAGCATCCATTATTTATGAATTTCATACATTAGATCTACTATGATAGAGTAGCCATGGTAGGATTTGGAAAGTATAGGAATTTAAAATTTAAATGGTGGGAAGGCTAAGTATTCATGACAACCAATTGAATAGTGTCTAGACAACTATTTCCACCTAGAAGTGTTGCTAAAATGTAGTATTGGGATATGGAATGTAAGGAATGCACTTTCAAGAGGACACATAGATTACTTCAAATACCAATAGGATCAATCAATGCACCAAAATTATAGAAATATTTTCATTAGATACTATAATTCAAATTCAAAATATTGTTTGGTTAGAAACCAATAGGGGTTGGGAGGATATGTTATAAATACTATCTTACATATTTAACAAGTTATTGGAACTCTTCTAGTTGAAAATTTGAAGCTATTTCTTTAGTGAAATTTTCTTCCTCTATTTTACTATGCACGAGATCCTATATACATGTTTCCAAGGAAAAATGTAGTCAAGTTTGAATAACCCCAGTGTTCTACTAAAAAAAAATTCAAAATTCTCACCTCAAGTGAATGATCCATGATGCCATAACATAGAAATTAATTTTTTTTCTTTTCCATAATGTAAATTACATGCACATTTGAGATAAAAAATATTCCAAACTTCCATTGTATTACATTGTAATTTCACAAATCTTTCCATAACACAGATTTTATATTGAATCAACTCAAGTTTATCATTCAAGAATACATCCTTCCATATAAATGGGTACAAGATACATACATAGCTCTTTCGAGCTTCATTTGGAAATAGATATAGAAATTGATCCTGATGTTGTTGCGTTGGTGCATACATTCTAGATGTCACCGCTCACTAGTGCATACACTCTAGTTGTCACCAATACTAGCATAAACATTTGCAAATTGTTGAAATGCACAAGACAACTGAGAGGGGGGGTGCATTAGTTGTATCAAATTATTTTAATTCCAACCTTAATCAATTCCACTTTAACTCAATCTATTATTAAGTGTAAACATGAAATACAAATAATAGAATGCAAGCACCAAGTACACCAGATTTACATGGAAAACCCAATGAGGGAAAAACCACAGTGAGGATTAGCTCACAATATAGTAATAATGCAATACTAGATACAAAGACTCACTTCCAGAGTGCTCGCTACCTAGATACAAAGGCTCACTACCTACAAAGGGACTAACTGCCCAGAAGGAGGCTCACTACCTACAAAAAAAGAAAAGACAAATAAAGATCCACCACAAAGGTTCCACACATTCACAACTTGATCAGAAGGTTGTACACACCATTAGCTCACTTCTTTCATGAATCTAACACATTAAAGCACAACTACCTTGATTCACTCTTACACACTCTACTTTTCACACTTGTTCACACACTTCAGTTGATTGATTTATTGATATTCAATTCACAACAACTTGATTTGTTGTTATACCATTTTCAACCCTAGAAACATTCTCCAAGGTTGGCTAAACATCCTTCAATTTTCAAATTTAAATTATGTCGGCTACTCAACATTCCCACGGTGGATAATAATGAGAGAGGACCAATTAAACATTTAATTAGGACCCAAACAACATCTTGGATTAATCACACGCTTCCTTAATTTGATGCAAAATATTTATGTAACGTGTAGACACCAGGTCATCCAAACCTAATGAAAAAACCAATGATCTCTGAAGTACATGCATCTCTAGCAATATGATCACGTGTGGATCACACAACACACTTCACCAAACATTTTATCATCTCTAAGAAAGCTTCAGGTATATCCACAACAACTGCAAAAATCTTCATTCACAGAATATTCTTCAATAGTCCAATCAGACAAACCAACAACACACATAAGCTCTGGAGCAAGTCTTCCAGAGAGCCAAATAACATGCACATGTTTTAGAAAAAATAAAACATCAATATGAATCATCTCCCAGATCTACAAGATCTGAAACCAAACTCTAGAAGACTGTAGAGCTAAAACATTTATGCCAGTCCACAAACAAATAGTTCTATCAAATCAATTCACATATCGATGAACATATCTTCCAAGCTCTATTGAATATCCATAAGCTAAAACTTAGGGTATATTATCTACTAAAGCTCATGAACAATACCATAGATCCACACATGCATAGGATCAACACAGAAGAAATGTAGAGCACAATACTAGAGAACACTTAGAACACACACTCAACACTGTCTTCATTATTTTTCAAATTTTCTCAAAAGAACTTGGCTGAAACACAGCTACAACTTCATAAATATAGCTCCACGTACTCTAACCACTTCTAAACTATCTCAACTATACAAGTACCATCTGTAATGAACCTGAACTATGTTGAAATCAATGACAATATTGATGAAAACACCACCAAACACATCCATACTTGCAATAATCTCCCCCTTTGTCATTGATGGAAACACATGATGTGAAATGAAATCAAAGACAACATACACAATCTCATGTTTCTTCTTCCATTTCTTTTCCTTTAGATTAGACAATTTTCACATGCATAACTTTTTCACGACTTTCTCTCCCCCTTTGACATCAATGGAAAATATTTTTTTTGCATTAAAACTCTTGCCATATAAACCTCTATTCACTCCCCCTTAGGAATGCATCCACATCACATATTGCAACAATGCACCTTTCTACTCCCCTTGAGGAGTAGACCTCAATCATCAATCTAGATCAAAAGAGTATGTGAATCCACTAGACTAATGTATCACCATGTGCACTTAGTTCAAGGAAGGAGGGGAAATAACCCCTAACTTCCCCCTGAGATACTAAAAATTATCCTTTGGAAGGGCCTTAGTGAATATGTCAATAATTTGTTCCTTGGTAGGTACATATTCAAATATAACTTCATTCTACAATACCTTTTCCCTTAAGAAGTGATACCTGATAGATATGTTCTTTTTCTTAGAATGCATCACTAGATTCTTTGAAATGTTTATAACACTTGTATGGTTACAAAATATAGAGATAAGTTCATCACACATCACACCTTTGTCCTTCATGGCTTGCTTCATCCACGGTATCTATGTATAGCGGGATGATGCTGCAATGTATTCAACTTCTGCAGTGGATAAAGAAATTAAATCTTGTTTCTTACTCAACCATGAAACTAATCTTCCTCCAAGGAAGAATGCACTGCCACTTGTACTCTTTCGGTCATCTACACAACCAGCCTAATATGCATCAATGTAGGCTTTCAATGTGAAATCATCCTTTGGATACCATAGCCCATAATATGGAGTTCCCTTAAGATATCTAAATATCATCTTTATAGCTATAACATGTGCTTCCTTAGGTTCTGCTTGAAATATTGCAACTAAATATACTGCATGTTTTATGTCTGGTCTGGTAGCAATAAGATACAATAGTCCACCAATCATAGATCTGTACATGCTCTGATCAACTTTAGCAGATTCATCATCCTTACTAAACTTATATCCAATTACCATAGGGGTATAAACCGGTTTGGAGTCATCAATTCCAAACTTCTTTAACAATACCTTAACATACTTAGATTGTGAAATGAATATCCCTTGGTTAGTTTGATTTACTTGAAGTCCAAGGAAGAAATTAAACTCACCAATCATAGACATTTCAAATTCTTTTTACATCTCTTCTGCAAATTTCTTACATACGCCTTCATTTCAACCAAAGATAATGTCATCAACATATACCACAACTATCAATATTTTATTTTTCTCAACTTTGAATTAAATATTGCTGTTTGTGGACCCTTTGCTAAATCCTTGCTATGCAAAGTATCTATCCAACCTTGCATACCAAGCTCTAAGAGCCTATTTAAGTCCATATAATTCATTCTTTAATTTTCAAGCCATGTCCGATTTGTTTGACAACTGAAAACATTCTGGTTTCTCCATATATACTTCTTCTTCCAATTCTCTATTCAGAAATAAAGACTTGACATCCATCTGATACACTTTGAAGTCTTTATGAGCTGAAGATTCCAAGAACATCCGAATGGCCTCCATTCTTGCTACAGGTGCAAAAGTTTCTTCAAAATTTATTCCTTCAACCTATGAATATCCTTTGCATAAAAGTCTTGCTTTATTTCTTACCACTTCACCATCTTCATTCAACTTATTCCTGAATACACATTTTGAACCAATTACATTCTTGTTTAGAGGCCTAGGGATTAGTTCTCATGTCTCATTCTTTTCTATCTATTGTAGTTCCTCTTTCATTTCTCTAACCCAAATTTCATCATTACATGCTTCACTTATAGTCTTAGGTTCTATCTTAGAAAGTAAACACAGGTTTACCTTAACCACTTTGCTTCTTGTCTTTACACCTTCACTTATGTCTCCAATTATCCGTTCCTCTAAAGGATTTCTCTATACATATTTAGGAGTCTTAGGTGTAGGTTCCAAAATCTCCTCTTCATCACTTTGTTCTTTATCTTCCTTTTATTCATCTTGTACTTTCCCATAGATAGGATCATCTAGTTCAACTTCATTTCTTTCTACTAGTCTATACATGGCTTCATCAACTCTTACATTAGAACTTCCAATTATTTTCCTCAATCTTTTATTAAAGCATCTATATGCCTTACTGTTATTTGAATATCCAAGAAAAATTCCTTCATCACATCTAGCATCAAACTTTCCAAGATTCTCATCATCTCTTTTAATGTAACATCTACTTCCAAACACATTAAAGTATTTAATAGTAGGAGTCTTAGTGTTGTTACCTCTAATATGAACTCTGTTAAGAATGTAAACAACAGTGTGGATTGCTTCTCTCCAATACACATTAGGAACATTTGCTTCTTTCATCATAGTTCTAGCAGCCTCTTGAATAGTCTGGTTCTTCCTTTCCACAACTCCATTCTACTAAGGGGTTCTAGGAGAAGAATAATGTCTCTTTATGCCATGTTTTTCACAAAATGCATTAAAATCACTAGAAGTAAATTCTCCACCTCTATCAGACCTTAAACATTTGATTCTCAGGTTTGCCTCATTCTCTACTCTTTCCTTGAATACCTTGAAGCTATTAAGAGCCTGGGCTTTCTCTCTAAGAAAATTAACCCATGTCATCCTAGAGTAATCATCAATCAAGAGCATAAAATACTTGTCACCATTAAGGCTTCCTATTCTTGGAGGACCACAAAGGTCTGTATGAATTAATTCTAACATTTTGGTAGATGATTGTTCCTTTCCTTTAAAACTGCTTCTTGTTTGTTTTCCCAATTGACAAATTTTGCAAATTAAATTTGAAGGCTTTGTGATTCTAGGTAGATCTTTGATAACTTCCCTAGAATCGATCCTTATTAGATTGTCAAAATTCACATGTCCCATCCTCCAGTGCCACAACCAACTTTCATTAATCTGTAAAACAAAACATTGACCATCACCACTATTAAGCTGAAAGATGTTTCCATGAGTTCTTCTTCCTACTGCTACTACAATTATTGATCCTTTTCTGATCTCATAGGTGTTATCCTGAATTACAAGCTTAAAAAAATTTCTACACATTTGTCCAACACTTAAGAGATAATGCCTTAAAACCTTAACATAATAGGCATCGTCAGTACTATGTTTTCCATTAAAACTAATTGTTCCTTTACCAACAATCTTAGCACCAGAATCATCTCCAAACATAACTATTCCTCCATCATAATTTTCAAGTTTAGTGAACTTACTCCTATCTCTAGTCATATGATTTGAACATCCATTATCAATTACCCAAAAGTCTTCATCTTGTCTAGCATGAAAAGTAGTCACCAGAGTACTTTCCACCTCATTATTCTTGCTCTCTAGACCATATTCCTTTGCACATCTTCCATAGTTAGCAGATACAACTTTATTTTCTAGGGCTAGAAATAAACATTCATCTTTATCTTCCTCAAAATCATACTCATCATCAGAAATTCATGCATATTCTTTGACATAATACAATTTATTGAACTTCTTATCCTTCTTGTCTCTGTGATTATTATTGTTATCCTTGTTCTTCTTGTGTGTATCTCTATTAGGATATATTGATGCATAATGACCAATATTTCCACAACTGAAACACTTAAAGGGAAACATACCTTTGTATTTACTAGTACCTTTCTTCAATTTCCTTGTGAAGTTTTCTTCCAACTCTTTTGAATCATTATCATATGATTCATCCCCTATCTTCATTACTTTGAAGGTTGTTTCAGTTTTCTCCTTATCTCTTGCAAATTTCCTCATCTCAAATGTAGTTAAGATACCAAATAGGTGATCCTTAGTAAATGTCTTTGGATCATATGATTCTTCAATAGCAAATAATTTTTCACTGTAATTCTCTGTTAGGGTCATCAAAATATTCTCAATTATATCTTCATCTGACATAGTACTACCTTGATTCTTGATCTCATTTGCCATAGGTTTAACTCTCTAATAATAGCTTGCAATATCTTCACCCTCTTCCATTCTCAGGTTCTCAAATTTTCGCTTAGCTGTTAGCTTCCTTGAAAATTTTACTCTATCATTCCCTTCATAAATGTCTTTCAATGTTTCCCATACTTCATAAGCAGTGCCTAAAGAAATAAATTTTGTCCTTTTAGTTTTAGATAGAGAACTGAAGATATCATACCTTTCCTTTTCATTAATAAGCCACAATCTCATCTGTAGAGGAAGGACCAATGGATGGTGCAGCATAATTTTTCTCCATAGCTTTCCAGGTCTTGAAACCATGAGAAACCAGATAACCTCTCATCTTCTTTCTAGTCACTGTAATCGGCTCCATCAAAAATAGGGATCTGCAACTTGTGTACCATCTGATCTACCTCAAGCGGTTAAGCTTTTCATCGAGGAACCAAAGCTCTGATACAAATTGTTGAAATGCACAAGACAACTGAGAGGGGGAAGGTGAATCTGTTGTATCAAATTATTTTACTTCTAACCTTAATCAATTCCAATGTAACTCTCTATTATTAAGTGTAAATATGAAATGCAAATGATAGAAAGCAAGCACTAGAGACACCAGATTTACGTGGAAAACCCAATGAGGGAAAAAACATGGTGAGGATTAGCTCACAATATAGTAATAATGCAATACCAGATACAAAGGCTCACTGCCTACAAAGGGACTTACTATCTAGAAGGAGGCTCACTACCTACAGAAAAAGAAAAGAAAAATAAAGATCCACCACAAAGGTTCCACACATTCACAACTTGATCAAAAGGTTGTAGAAACCATTAAATCACTGCTTCCAGGAATCTAACACATTAAATTAATGCTGCCTTCATTCACTCTTACACACTCTGCTTTTCACACTTGTTCGCACACTTCACTTGCTTTCTTTATTGATATTCAATTCACAACAATTTGATTTTATTTTATACAATTTTCAACCCTAGAAATATTTTCCAAGGTCAACTAAACATCCTTCAATTTATAAATTAAAATTAGGTCAGCTACTCAACATTCCCGTGGTGGATAAGAATGAGATAGGACCAATTACACATTTAATTAGGACCCAAACAACATCTTGGATCAATCAAACACTTCCTTAATTTGATGCAAAATCTTTATGTAATGTGTAGACACCAGGTCGACCAAACCTAATGAAAAAACCAATGATCTTTGAAGTACGTGCATCTCTAGCAAGATGATCAAACATGGATAACACAACATGATTCAATAAACATTTTACCATCTCTAAGAAACCTTCAGGTACATCCACAACAATTGCAACAATATTCATTCACATAATATTCTTCAATAGTCCAACCAGACCAACCAGAAACACATAAGAGCTCTGGAGCAAGTCTTCTAGAGTGCCAAATAACAAGAATGTTTGTCAGAAAATAGAAAACATCAATATGAATCATTTCCCAGATCTATAAGATCTAAAACCAAACTTCAGAAGCCTATGGAGCCAAAATATTTCTCCCAATCCACAAACAAATAGTTTTGTCAAACCGGTTCACATACCGATGAACATATCTTCCACTCTCCATCAATCTAGAAGCTAAAACTTAGGGTATATTATCTACTAAAGCTCATAAAAAATACCATAGATCCGCATAGGCATAGGATCAACACAGAAGAAATGAAGAGCACAATATCAGAGCACATTCATAACACACACTCAACACTACCTTCATTATTTTTCAAATTTTCTAAAAAACACTTGGTCAAAACACCACTACAACTTCATAAATATAGCTCCATGTAATCTAAGCACTTCTACAGTATCTCAACTATACAAGTACCATCTACAATAAACCTAAACTATATTGACATCAATGACAACATTCATGACAACACCACCAAACACATCCATACTTGCAACACAAACCTCATATGCTAAATGATGAGGAGAAGCATCACTCAAGCACTTCATAGTTAGGGATCTAACCATCTCATCTAGAATACTATCTTATTAGAATCACCATCATTGTTGAACATCATTGCTTCCCTATGAGACTAAGATTCTACATCAATGACATCTTTCCAAGGTGATGAATCAAAATCTTCATTATTTTTTGTTCAAAACTATATATCACTATTCACAAAAGAGAAAAAAATTGCTCACAAGAATTTCTATGAGTCTATGGTGCAGAGGCAAAATTATTTATGACTCCATCTACCTTTGCATATTTCATTGTGGTTGTAGTGTAGAAAAATGTATCCCTTTACATTTTCACTTCATTGGGCCCTCCTAATTAAAATGGACTTAATAATGGCTTAATTTAATGTTAAAAAATGTATCCCTTTACATTTTCACACTTGTTTGGGCCCTCTTAATTAAATTGGACTTAATTGTCCCTTAATAAGCCCTATTTTACATTTACAAGCCTAATAAATTACATTTTCTGAAGGGAAAACCTGACAATAATTAATGCTAATATATAACACTTTACCTTGAGCAATGTGTGTTCTAGGAATAGGGACATGGGACCCCTTCGCCCATGGGAGAATGTGATGCAAAAAAAACAACCTCATACCACGAACTCACAAAACAACATAGATTAAACAAAGAGAGAAACCATTTTAAATCAAATCTAAAACTTCTTTCATTCACATTTACACAAGTAAAAATTTCTCAATATATTTTTGAAATCAAATCTGCACAAATGTTCTCCCTATAGCTTCTTCTTGCTGCCCCAAAGCTCTCTTAGCTATTGTTTAGACCTTCACACAACTCCTCCAAAATCTATCACCTCTCACACATTGGTGCCTTGTATTTCCTTCATTGGTGTTGCTCAAAACTACAACAAGAAACACCCAATGAATACCTCTATAGAGGCATCTCTTCTCCTTCCCATTCCTTACAAACTCCTCACATTTTTCTTCAAAAACCCCCAAAAATATGCAATCATCAATTTTGGCCCAAGAATGGGCTCCCAACTCTCCCTCAATAATAGCTATGCATATACTATATTTATTAAACTTTAAATGAGGTATTTAAACTTCTATTAACTCCTCTAGATGTTGTCTTTACCCAAGGGGCATTTTTCTCTATTTTGGGTATTTTAAAAGCTCTTAAATCTTGATTTTTTCCCCTCCTTTATGCTCCAAACACCCCCCATACGATTTATGCAATAGATAAATGGTTAATGATTGAAAAAAACTGATATTTTAATTTCCATGACCTCCATAATACATTTCCAAAATAAAATTGATCAAATTGGTGCTTTTGAAGTGCGCAATTGGGTGTCGACAAACAAAAAAATGAAAGTTCTTCGATTCACATAAAAAAATGGCGTGCAAGATTGGAATGGAATCCCATGGATCCTTGCAAAAGGATTTTGACCAAACCTTCACGAATTTTAAATTTTTATTTTTTTTGAACAAACTTCTAACATTAAAATCTCCCAAACTAGAAAAGGTATGACTTTTATTATTTTTTCAAATTTCACATGCCACCTCTATGAATACCCCTACCAAAGTATTTTACTCTAGTCCTCATGAGTTTGCCAAAAATAATTTTTGAAAACTATCTACAAAGCCTTAAAATAATGACTCGACAAAAAATTTCATGTAAATATGAACACACCAAGAGTTTTCCAAAGCTAAGAGATGCTATACATGAACCCCCAAAAAAACCAAAATTGAAATTAAAACTTGAAGCTTTTTTTTTTGGTTGATGTTGATTGCCAATATGCCTAGATGCTTCTGCATTAGACACATCAGGTAGGAAATTTTTTGTGAGTAGAACTCACAAAATGGAGTGGAGTAGTAGAACTACTCTTTTAGGTTGTGGACAACCTATAGTGAACTCCATCAATGATTTAGACATAAGGAATTTCTTCCTTCACCTCTTCCAACATTTAACTGAGACACTTTCCATCCTCCTCCACCAAGTGTGCACTCTATTTTTGCTTCCTCTCATGGATTTACATCGACCATAGACCAATTTCCTTTACCACATCTCTTCTTCCCTCTTTTCCTTCTTCATGGGATCCAACCCACCAAAAACCGACCACCTCCACCAAGTTCCTCATGTACCATCATGTATAACTTCTATACACAAATATATAACATTCACATACTCATTTGCAACTACAACTTTATCTTCTAATATTGCAATCTCTTCTTTAGATGGTAAATAATCATCACTTCTAGACTTAAAATAAGAATTTACCTTTTTATTTTTTAATGCTCTAACATCACCTTCTTCATCCTCAAAACCCTGCATATATGCATCTTCGAAAGGCTATTAAAATTTCTTCCATGTATTCATGTCCTCCAAAGGACAATTGTTTGTTGCATCCCCTTCTTTGTTGTCTACATTGAAGATGACTTCATCCAACATTTTTCTCTCAAATATATTATCCAAAATCCTCATCTCTTTTTTCAACAAGATATTGTCCTCTTCTTCACCAACCCACTTGTCAAATCTAGGACCATCCATGTTCACAATTTATGATTGCAAAACCTCTTCATCCACTTCACACAATGTACTCCATTCACATGTTATCTCTGCAACTTTCACCTCATCATCTTCTTCACTTATGAGGGATACCCCAACATATTCTTTCTTACTGTATTCAAACCCTACCAAAGCGCTACAACACTCTTTCTTTTTTCTCTTCTTTTCGCTATCCTTTTCTAAGAGAACATTCTTCTTCCCATATCTCTCTTCGCACATTCTCATTTCCTCTTTAATATTATTTTCTAATATATTTACTTCATCTTGTAGCTTTTCAAATGCTTCACAATGCTTCCTATTTTCCATGTCTTCCCAAAATTGTTCCCAGAAAAAAATTCTTACGAGCCTCCTCATGACCCATCCCATCTTCTCAAGTATAGACCGCCTCATGCTCGGTGATTTTTTTACACACTCTAACCCTCTAACTTCATTATTCACCTATAGGTCTTGGAATAGATTGCCTCACATTTGATGCTCTACCTATGCACTTAAAACCTCCGACTCTCATACCACTGATGCAAAAAAAACAACATCATACCACAAACTCACAAAACAACATGGATTTAATAGAGAGAGAAACCATTTCAAGTCAAATATTAAACTTCTTAATTGATTCACATTTACACAAGTACAAATTTTCTCAATATATTTTTGAAATCAAATTTGCACAAATGTTCTCCTTGTAACTTCTTGCTGCCCCAAATCTCTCTTCACTGCTGTTAAGACCTTCACACAACTCCTCCAAAATATATCACCTCTCACAAATTGGTGCCTTGTCTTTCCTTCACTAGCGTTTCTCAAACCTGCAACAAAAAACCCAATGAATACCTTTGTAGAAGCATTTCTTCTCTTTCCCATTCCTTACAAACTCCTCACGTTTTTCTTCAAAAACCCCCAAAAATATGCATTAAAATCATCAATTTTGGCCCAAGAATGGGCTCCCAACTTTCCCTCAAGAATAGCTTTGCATATACTATGTTTATTCAACTTTAAATGAGGCATTTAAACTTCCATAACTCCTCTAGATGTTTCCTTTACTCAAGGGGCATTTTTCTCTATTTTGGGCATTTTAAAAGCTCTAAAATCTTGTTTCTTTTGCCTCCTTTATGCTCCAAATACCCCCCATTTAATAAATATGCAATAGATAAATGGCTAATGAATGAATAAAAAATGATATTTAATTTCCTTGACCTCCATAATACCTTTCCAAAATAAAATTGATCAAATTGGTGCTTTGGAAGCGCACAATTAGGTGTCACCAGATGAAAAAATGAAAGTTCTCTGATTCACATATAAGTTGGCATGCAAGCTTGGAATGGAATTCCATGGATCCCTACAAAAGGATTTTGACCAAACCTTCACGAATTTTAAAAATTTAAACTTTTTTGAAAATTACCAGCTTTTTTTAACAAACTTCTGGCACTAAAATCTCACATATTGGAAAAATGTATGACTTTGATTATTTTTTCACATTTCACATGCCACCTCTATGAATTCCCTACCAAAGTATTTTACTCCAATATTTATGAGTTTTTCACAAATAAATTTTGAAAACTACATGTGTAGCCTTAAAATAATGATTTGAAAAAAATTGACTTCATGCAAATTTGAACACACCAAGAGTTTTCCAAATCTAAGTGATGCTACATGAACCCTAAAGCACACAAAAACTAAAATTCAAATCTGAAATTAATTTTTTTGGTTGATGCTGATTGCCAATTTGCTTGGATGCTCCTATATCAGAATGAGCCCTCCCTAGGCCTTTGAACCTAAATTTAAAATATATTTTTGGTGGTATTTTAAGGTCCCCAAATTCATATTTCAATGCCAGCTTGTAATATTTGAATTTTGAGAAATTAAGGATACATACCTATTAATACAAGGTCTTTTTATCATTTCAACACCTAGGAAATTCATGAAAGCATAATTCAAATTTCACAAGAGAAAAATGTTGCACCCCAGGTTTAGTGTAGTTACTATTTACTATTACTACATAGGGTAAATATGAATGTAATGTGAATTCTGGAGATGAATAAATGATGCTTGTACCTTGTTATCAATATGAATGTTATCTCATATGATGTTTCATTTGATGTTATTCATGGTGAAATGATACATATATGTGAAAATGGTTATTGAATTATTATAATTGGGTATGTGCAGGATCATGATGGGCCAAAAAGTGGCGATATGTAAGTGATATGATGGCCCATGTGGCTGACGACTTTTTTTACCCAAAATTGATGAAACGATAAGGGGTTTTAAAAGATATTCTTATATTTTCACCAATATAAATTATGCTTTACTCTGAATTTAATAAATAATTATTACTCATTTTCTATTTTAATTACGACTAAAGTCCTAATTGATAGGCTGATTGAAAAAAATCTATAGCTTCAAAAGATATCACATTTTTTGAATCCAGAACATGTGTCACATCCTATGCTTCAAAAAATATAGGATTAAAAAAATAAATTAATTTCATGAAGTTTTGACCAAGTTAAGGCGGTGAGACATGAGATTTTTTATATTTTTTAAAAGTTGCAATAAAAAAATCATAATTAATTATTTACTTAGAAAAAAATTACAAAAAAAGGTGCACCACATTAGGACATGAATCCTCTACTTATATCTAAAATATTATAAGAAAATATTATCATTTTATTGTGGTTAGGGTGGTCAGACAGACACCTACTTCTTATTTTTTCCCTGAAATTTAAGTACTATTGCATTGAAATTTCAAATTTTCACCAAATAGATTTTAAAATAAATAAATAAACCTAGTAGTTTAGAAACTAAATTCAATTTCCTACAGATTCCATTCTTACATATTTTTGAAATAATATAGATAACTTATTCAAATGTTTACGTCAAGTTGCCTAACTCTGATTTTTTGAATTTTCATCGCCACTTAAGGGCCAGTTTTTTCCATGATGATCTTGCACATACCCAATTCTAACTTTGGAGATGCTTATATGTACTGCATATGTTGTGAAAAATTGACTACCATGCACATGTGTTAGTGGATGCAGATATGTGTTCCATTCCTCCAAGCAAAGGGGAAGTATCACTCAGGAGAAGATCTTGATCGAATAATTGGGAACGTAAACTATATGAGCATACACACACCACAGTAGTTTGGTTGAGTCTAGAAATAGAAGTGAGAAGTTGGTAAGTCATCCCTAGTTTGAAATATCTGCATTAGTAAAGGTCTTTCTTACTATAGAGTGCATTATTGGGTGATATTTATCTGCTTGAGCTTTTGAGACTTTCCTTATTTTACTGTGCTTGACTGTGTGGGTGAATGAATATTGGGATATATGCATATGTCAGCATACCCATATGATGGGTATAATGGGATGTCCATATGAGTATGATGACATATATATAAGATATGCATATATGTATATAAATGTTTGTTATGATGTTTGTGAAAGCATAATCACATGGTCATGATCATTTGGATTTAGAATGGATCATTCAACCAACATTTTACTAGATAATATATATATGTTTGTATGTATATATACTAATACACACGTAAGCATAAAAGCTTAATAGAGGAGTGTGTATGTATATATATACAATATATTATTATATTATGCGTAAATGTTTACTTGTTGGTATTCTTTAGTATATCGAATATATACATACTTAATTATAATGGAAATGTATAAATATATTGATATATACACATACATATATATACATATAATATAGCATTAATGATACTCATTGACAAAGATATATAAATGTACATGTACATATATATCTATATAGATATGATAATATAATTATCGAATGGATCTTGGCTTCATTTACTTGGTACAAAATTAAATATATATGTTAATGTATGTATGTGTATATGTGTATGTACATGCATATTGTTTGACGAGATATGATAATATGAATTATGCATTCAAGGTATCAAGCAATGTTTAATTATTATCAAATGAGTCAATATATATACAGATATGTATTAGATATGCTACTAAAATACATAGCATTGGTTATATTGTGCATGGTGTAATATGAATATGGCTAGGGTATATACATGTATGTGCTTATACAACATATAATGCCAACTTAGAGGTTGTTTCCATAGTGTGTTTCCAACACAAAGGTTGGGAAGTAAACTGAATTTATTGTATGCGCAAATGCAACACTAAAAACAGGCACTCAAGTATTAGGGGATAATACTACCACGTGTAATGAGAAGTGAATAGATATCATGTTAGCATTTGGAGAGTGGAAAAGAGAAGTAAACATACTATGCATGATTATAGGAGGTATTTTAAGCCAAGTCTCTAATAATTGGATATCAATTAGAGCATAGACCAATATTGATATATACACATATATCATGAAAAGAATAGAGGCCGATAGAATATCTTATAGCTGTTACCATGTAAATCGATTATCATGCTGAGAGAGACACAGTTTAAGTCATTTATTTGCATTTGATATTGTTGTCTAAATAATTCTTGACTTGGTTGACACTTTTATTGAGACTATGCTTGAATTCATCTAACATATTAAACTGCCAACTCGATTCATTCACCATATGGATCGATGGAAACCTATTGTCATAAGATGGGAATTGACTGAGTTTGGTCGTGTCAAATATGTAGGAAAAGGAATTGGAGTTAGCACCACCTTTGAGTTTGAATTACTGTATAAGTCTTCTATTTGACAATTCAAATTATGCATATGTTGATTAAATTAGTCTTCAAATTGCATGCCTAAACTATAGGACTTGAGGTTGCTTGGTTTCTCTATATAAATAGCTGAACCATTTCACTTGATAGGGACACTTTCTTTCCCAAGAGATTATAAATCTTTTGTAGATCATTATGTTTGATTTTATACCATCCATACTTGTCTTATTTTATGAGTGTGTATGTGTAGGATCATGATGGGCCAAAAAATGGTGATATGTAAGTGATATGATGGCCCATGTGGTTGACGACTTGTTTTTACTCAAAATTGATGAAATGAAAAGGGGTTTTAAAAGAGATTCTCATATTTCCACCAATATAAATTATTCTTTACTTTAAATTTAATAAATAATTATTATTGATTTTCTATTTGAATTACGACTAAAGTCCTAATTGATAGGATGATTGAAAAAAATCTAGTATCACATTTTTTGAATTTGAAACATGTGTCACATTCTATGCTTCACATACTATAGGATTAAAAAAAATGAATTTCATGAAGTTTTGACCAAGTTAAGGTGGTCAGACATACAAGTTTTTTATATTTTGTAATATTTGTAAAAAAAAATCATAATTAATTATTTACTTGCAAAAAAATTACAAAAAAATATGCATTACATCGAGACATGAGTCCTCTACTTATATCTAAAATCTTATTAAAAAATCTTATCATTTTATTATGGTTAGGGTGGTCAGACAGACACCTACTTCTTATTTTTCCTTGAAATTTAAGTACTACTGCATTGAATTTTAAATTTTCACCAAATAGATTGTTTTTTTAAATAAACCTAGTAGTTTAGAAACTACATTAAATTTGTTACAAATTCTATTCTTACATATTTTTGAAATAATATAGATAAATTATTCAAATTTTTACGTCAAGTTGCTTAACTCTGATTTTCTAAATTTTCATCACCACTTAAGGGCCTATTTTTTCCA